>CM030875.1:1793083-1879125 GCA_018132145.1 Boehmeria nivea var. tenacissima | reverse complement strand
ACTCATTTGAAGCTCCAAAAAACCTTAAAAACTCAGCTCGCGCAAAAACTAAGTCTTTATAACTAGTTTTGCCGAAATCGAGCCATTAAGGGCCTTTTTGGCTCGATGTGACTCTAGCAAAGTTGTTTTGTTCCCAAACGTGTATTTAAACATATAATATATTATAATAAGTCTTAGGGACTCATTTGGAGCTCCCAAAAAACCTTAAAAACTCACCTCGCGCAAAAACTAAGTCCTTATAACTAGTTTTAGCGAAATCGAGCCTTTAAAGGGCTTTTTGGCTCCGATGTGAATCTAGCAAAGTTGTTTTGTTCCCAAACGTGTTTTAAATATAAAGTATATTATAATAAGTTTTAGGGACTCATTTGGAGCTCCAAAAAAACCTTAAAAACTCAGCTCGCTCAAAAACTAAGTCTTTATAACTAGTTTTGCGAAACCAAGCCATTAACGGGCTTTTTGGCTCCGATGTAACTCTAGCAAAGTTGTTTTGATCCTAAATGAGTATTTGAACTTATCGTATATTATAATAAGTCTTAGGGAAACATTTGGAGCTCAAAAAACATTAAAAAACTCACCTCGCGCAAAAACTAAGTCCTTATAACTAGTTTTACCGTGTCGAGCCTTTAAAGGGCTTTTTGGCTCCGATGTGAATCTAGCAAAGCTGTTTTGCTCCCAAACGTGTATTTAAACAAATAATACATTATAATCAGCCTTAGGGACTCATTTGAAGCTCCAAAAAACCTTAAAAAACTCAGCTCGCGCAAAAACTAAAGTCTTTATAACTAGTTTTGCGAAATCGAGCGATTAACGGACCTTTTTGGCTCCGATGTGACTCTAGCAAAGTTGTTTTGTTCCCAAACGTGTATTTAAACATATAATATATTATAATAAGTCTTAGGGACTCATTTGGAGCTCCAAAAACCTTAAAAACTCACCTCGCGCAAAAACTAAGTCCTTATAACTAGTTTTAGCGAAATCGAGCCTTTAAAGGGCTTTTTGGCTCCGATGTGAATCTAGCAAAGTTGTTTTGTTCCCAAACGTGTTTTAAATATAAAGTATATTATAATAAGTTTTAGGGACTCATTTGGAGCTCCCAAAAAACCTTAAAAACTCAGCTCGCTCAAAAACTAAGTCTTTATAACTAGTTTTGCCGAAACCAAGCCATTAACGGGCTTTTTTGGCTCCGATGTAACTCTAGCAAAGTTGTTTTGATCCCTAAATGAGTATTTGAACTTATCGTATATTATAATAAGTCTTAGGGAAACATTTGGAGCTCCCAAAAAACATTAAAAAACTCACCTCGCGCAAAAACTAAGTCCTTATAACTAGTTTTACCGTAATCGAGCCTTTAAAGGGCTTCTTAGCTCGATGTGAATCTAGCAAAGCTGTTTTGCTCCCAAACGTGTATTTAAACAAATAATACATTATAATCAGCCTTAGGGACTCATTTGAAGCTCCAAAAACCTTTAAAACTCAGCTCGCGCAAAAACTGAATCTTTATAACTAGTTTTGTCGAAATCGAGCGATTAACGGACCTTTTTGGCTCCGATGTGACTCTAGCAAAGTTGTTTTGTTCCCAAACGTGTATTTAAACATATAATATATTATAATAAGTCTTAGGGACTCATTTGGAGCTCCAAAAACCTTAAAAACTCACCTCGCGCAAAAACTCAGTCCTTATAACTAGTTTTAGCGAAATCGAGCCTTTAAAGGGCTTTTTTGGTCTCCGATGTGAATCTAGCAAAGTTGTTTTGTTCCCAAACGTGTTTTAAATATAAAGTATATTATAATAAGTTTTAGGGACTCATTTGGAGCTCCAAAAAACCTTAAAAACTCAGCTCGCTCAAAAACTAAGTCTTTATAACTAGTTTTGCCGAAACCAAGCCATTAACGGGCTTTTTTTCGCTCCGATGTAACTCTAGCAAAGTTGTTTTGATCCTAAATGAGTATTTGAACTTATCGTATATTATAATAAGTCTTAGGGTAACATTTGGAGCTCCAAAAAACATTAAAAACTCACCTCGCGCAAAAACTAAGTCCTTATAACTAGTTTTACCGTAATCGAGCCTTTAAAGGGCTTCTTAGCTCCGATGTGAATCTAGCAAAGCTGTTTTGCTCCCAAACGTGTATTTAAACAAATAATACATTATAATCAGCCTTAGGGACTCATTGAGCTCCAAAAAAACCTTAAAAACTCAGCTCGCGCAAAAAACTTAATCTTTATAACTAGTTTTGTCGAAATCGAGCGATTAACGGACCTTTTTGGCTCCGATGTGACTCTAGCAAAGTTGTTTTGTTCCCAAACGTGTATTTAAACATATAATATATTATAATAAGTCTTAGGGACTCATTTGGAGCTCCAAAAACCTTAAAAACTCACCTCGCGCAAAAACTAAGTCCTTATAACTAGTTTTAGCGAAATCGAGCCTTTAAAGGGCTTTTTGGCTCCGATGTGAATCTAGCAAAGTTGTTTTGTTCCCAAACGTGTTTTAAATATAAAGTATATTATAATAAGTTTTAGGGACTCATTTGGAGCTCCAAAAAACCTTAAAAACTCAGCTCGCTCAAAAACTAAGTCTTTATAACTAGTTTTGCGAAACCAAGCCATTAACGGGCTTTTTGGCTCGATGTAACTCTAGCAAAGTTGTTTTGATCCTAAATGAGTATTTGAACTTATCGTATATTATAATAAGTCTTAGGGAAACATTTGGAGCTCCAAAAAACATTAAAAAACTCACCTCGCGCAAAAACTAAGTCCTTATAACTAGTTTTACCGTAATCGAGCCTTTAAAGGGCTTTTGGCTCCGATGTGAATCTAGCAAAGTTGTTTTGCTCCCAAACGTGTATTTAAACAAATAATACATTATAATCAGCCTTAGGGACTCATTTGAAGCTCCAAAAAACCTTAAAAAACTCAGCTCCGGCAAAAACTAAGTCTTTATAACTAGTTTTGCGAAATCGAGCGATTAGCGGACCTTTTTGGCTCCGATGTGACTCTAGCAAAGTTGTTTTGTTCCCAAACGTGTATTTAAACATATAATATATTATAATAAGTCTTAGGGACTCATTTGGAGCTCCAAAAACCTTAAAAAACTCACCTCGCGCAAAAACTAAGTCCTTATAACTAGTTTTAGCGAAATCGAGCCTTTAAAGGGCTTTTTTGGCTCCGATGTGAATCTAGCAAAGTTGTTTTGTTCCCAAACGTGTTTTAAATATAAAGTATATTATAATAAGTTTTAGGGACTCATTTGGAGCTCCAAAAAACCTTAAAAACTCAGCTCGCTCAAAAACTAAGTCTTTATAACTAGTTTTGCCGAAACCAAGCCATTAACGGGCTTTTTTGGCTCCGATGTAACTCTAGCAAAGTTGTTTTGATCCTAAATGAGTATTTGAACTTATCGTATATTATAATAAGTCTTAGGGTAACATTTGGAGCTCCAAAAACATTAAAAACTCACCTCGCGCAAAAACTAAGTCCTTATAACTAGTTTTACCGTAATCGAGCCTTTAAAGGGCTTCTTAGCTCCGATGTGAATCTAGCAAAGCTGTTTTGCTCCCAAACGTGTATTTAAACAAATAATACATTATAATCAGCCTTAGGGACTCATTTGAAGCTCCAAAAAACCTTAAAACTCAGCTCGCGCAAAAACTGAATCTTTATAACTAGTTTTGTCGAAATCGAGCGATTAACGGACCTTTTTGGCTCCGATGTGACTCTAGCAAAGTTGTTTTGTTCCCAAACGTGTATTTAAACATATAATATATTATAATAAGTCTTAGGGACTCATTTGGAGCTCCAAAAACCTTAAAAACTCACCTCGCGCAAAAACTCAGTCCTTATAACTAGTTTTAGCGAAATCGAGCCTTTAAAGGGCTTTTTTGGCTCCGATGTGAATCTAGCAAAGTTGTTTTGTTCCCAAACGTGTTTTAAATATAAAGTATATTATAATAAGTTTTACGGACTCATTTGGAGCTCCAAAAAACCTTAAAAACTCAGCTCGCTCAAAAACTAAGTCTTTATAACTAGTTATGCCGAAACCAAGCCATAACGGGCTTTTTTTCGGCTCCGATTGTAACTCTAGCAAAGTTGTTTTGATCCTAAATGAGTATTTTAACTTATCGTATATTATATAAGTCTTAGGGTAACATTGGAGCTCCAAAAACATTAAAAACTCACCTCGCGCAAAAACTAAGTTCCTTATAACTAGTTTTACCGTAATCGAGCCTTTTAAAGGGCTTCTTAGCTCGATGTGAATCTAGCAAGCTGTTTTGCTCCCAAACGTGTATTTAAACAAATAATACATTATAATCAGCCTTAGGGACTCATTTGAAGCTCCAAAAAACCTTAAAAACTCAGCTCGCGCAAAAACTAAGTCTTTATAACTAGTTTTGACGAAATCGAGCGATTAACGGCCCTTTTTGGCTCCGATGTGACTCTAGCAAAGTTGTTTTGTTCCCAAACGTGTATTTAAACATAAATATATTATAATAAGTTTAGGACTCATTTGGAGCTTCCAAAAACCTTAAAACTCACCTCGCGCAAAAACTAAGTCCTTATTAAACTAGTTTTAGCGAAATAGAGCCTTTAAAGGGCTTTTTTGGCTCCGATGTGGAATCTAGCAAAGTTGTTTTGTTCCCAAACGTGTTTTAAATATAAAGTATATTATAATAAGTTTTAGGGACTCATTTGGAGCTCCAAAAAACCTTAAAAACTCAGCTCGCTCAAAAACTAAGTCTTTATAACTAGTTTTGCCGAAACCAAGCCATTAACGGGCTTTTTTGGCTCCGATGTAACTCTAGCAAAGTTGTTTTGATCCTAAATGAGTATTTGAACTTATCGTATATTATAATAAGTCTTAGGGAAACATTTGGAGCTCCAAAAAACATTAAAAACTCACCTCGCGCAAAAACTAAGTCCTTATAACTAGTTTTACCGTAATCGAGCCTTTAAAGGGCTTTTTGGCTCCGATGTGAATCTAGCAAAGCTGTTTTGCTCCCAAACGTGTATTTAAACAAATAATACATTATAATCAGCCTTAGGGACTCATTTGGAGCTCCCAAAAAACCTTAAAAACTCAGCTCGCGCAAAAACTAAGTCTTTATAACTAGTTTTGCCGAAATCGAGCGATTAACGGGCCTTTTTGGCTCCGATGTGACTCTAGCAAAGTTGTTTTGTTCCCAAACGTGTATTTAAACATATAATATATTATAATAAGTCTTAGGGACTCATTTGGAGCTCCAAAAACCTTAAAAAACTCACCTCGCGCAAAAACTAAGTCCTTATAACTAGTTTTAGCGAAATCGAGCCTTTAAAGGGCTTTTTTGGCTCCGATGTGAATCTAGCAAAGTTGTTTTGTTCCCAAACGTGTTTTAAATATAAAGTATATTATAATAAGTTTTAGGGACTCATTTGGAGCTCCAAAAAACCTTAAAAACTCAGCTCGCTCAAAAACTAAGTCTTTATAACTAGTTTTGCCGAAACCAAGCCATTAACGGGCTTTTTTGGCTCCGATGTAACTCTAGCAAAGTTGTTTTGATCCTAAATGAGTATTTGAACTTATCGTATATTATAATAAGTCTTAGGGAAACATTTGGAGCTCCAAAAAACATTAAAACTCACCTCGCGCAAAAACTAAGTCCTTATAACTAGTTTTACCGTAATCGAGCCTTTAAAGGGCTTTTTGGCTCCGATGTGAATCTAGCAAAGTTGTTTTGCTCCCAAACGTGTATTTAAACAAATAATACATTATAATCAGCCTTAGGGACTCATTTGGAGCTCCAAAAAACCTTAAAAACTCACCTCGCGCAAAAACTAAGTCTTTATAACTAGTTTTGCCGAAATCGAGCGATTAACGGGCCTTTTTGGCTCCGATGTGACTCTAGCAAAGTTGTTTTGTTCCCAAACGTGTATTTAAACATATAATATATTATAATAAGTCTTAGGGACTCATTTGGAGCTCCAAAAACCTTAAAAACTCACCTCGCGCAAAAACTAAGTCCTTATAACTAGTTTTAGCGAAATCGAGCCTTTAAAGGGCTTTTTGGCTCCGATGTGAATCTAGCAAAGTTGTTTTGTTCCCAAACGTGTTTTAAATATAAAGTATATTATAATAAGTTTTAGGGACTCATTTGGAGCTCCCAAAAACCTTAAAAACTCAGCTCGCTCAAAAACTAAGTCTTTATAACTAGTTTTGCCGAAACCAAGCCATTAACGGGCTTTTTTGGCTCCGATGTAACTCTAGCAAAGTTGTTTTGATCCCAAATGAGTATTTGAACTTATAGTATATTATAATAAGTCTTAGGGAAACATTTGGAGCTCCAAAAAACATTAAAAACTCACCTCGCGCAAAAACTAAGTCCTTATAACTAGTTTTACCGTAATCGAGCCTTTAAAGGGCTTTTTGGCTCCGATGTGAATCTAGCAAAGTTGTTTTGCTCCCAAACGTGTATTTAAACAAATAATACATTATAATCAGCCTTAGGGACTCATTTGGAGCTCCAAAAAACCTTAAAAACTCAGCTCGCGCAAAAACTAAGTCTTTATAACTAGTTTTGCGAAATCGAGCCATTAACGGGCCTTTTGGCTCCGATGTGACTCTAGCAAAGTTGTTTTGTTCCCAAACGTGTATTTAAACATATAATATATTATAATAAGTCTTAGGGACTCATTTGGAGCTCCAAAAACCTTAAAAAACTCACCTCGCGCAAAAACTAAGTCCTTATAACTAGTTTTAGCGAAATCGAGCCTTTAAAGGGCTTTTTTGGCTCCGATGTGAATCTAGCAAAGTTGTTTTGTTCCCAAACGTGTTTTAAATATAAAGTATATTATAATAAGTTTTAGGGACTCATTTGGAGCTCCAAAAAACCTTAAAAACTCAGCTCGCTCAAAAACTAAGTCTTTATAACTAGTTTTGCTGAAACCAAGCCATTAACGGGCTTTTTTGGCTCCGATGTAACTCTAGCAAAGTTGTTTTGATCCTAAATGAGTATTTGAACTTATCGTATATTATAATAAGTCTTAGGGAAACATTTGGAGCTCCAAAAAACATTAAAAACTCACCTCGCGCAAAAACTAAGTCCTTATAACTAGTTTTACCGTAATCGAGCCTTTAAAGGGCTTTTGGGCTCCGATGTGAATCTAGCAAAGTTGTTTTGCTCCCAAACGTGTATTTAAACAAATAATACATTATAATCAGTCTTAGGGACTCATTTGGAGCTCCCAAAAAACCTTAAAAACTCAGCTCGCGCAAAAACTAAGTCTTTATAACTAGTTTTAGCGAAATCGAGCGATTAACGGGCCTTTTTGGCTCCGATGTGACTCTAGCAAAGTTGTTTTGTTCCCAAACGTGTATTTAAACATATAATATATTATAATAAGTCCTTAGGGACTCATTTGGAGCTCCAAAAAACCTTAAAAACTCACCCTCGCGCAAAACTAAGGTCTTATAAACTAGTTTTAGCGAAATCGAGCTTTAAAGGGCTCTTTTTGGCTCCGATGTGAATCTAGCAAAGTTGTTTTGTTCCCAAACGTGTTTTAAATATAAAGCTATATGTACTAATAAGTTTTAGGGACTCATTTGGAGCTCCAAAAAACCTTAAAAACTCAGCTCGCTCAAAAACTAAGTCTTTATAACTAGTTTTGCCGAGAACAAGCCATTAACGGGCTTTTTTGGCTCGATGTAACTCTAGCAAAGTTGATTTGATCTAAATGAGTATTTGAACTTATCGTATATTATAATAAGTCTAGGGTAAACATTTGGAGCTCCAAAAAACATTAAAAACTCACACTCGCGCAAAAACTAAGTCCTTATAACTAGTTTTACCGTAATCGAGCCTTTAAAGGGCTTCTTAGCTCCGATGTGAATCTAGCAAAGCTGTTTGCTCCAAACGTGTATTTAAACAAATAACTACATTATAATCAGCCTTAGGGACTCATTTGATGCTCCAAAAAACCTTAAAAACTCAGCTCGCGCAAAAACTGAATCTTTATAACTAGTTTTGACGAAATCGAGCGATTAACGGACCTTTTTTGGCTCCGATGTGACTCTAGCAAAAGTTGTTTTGTTCCAAACGTGTATTTAAACATATAATATATTATAATAAGTCTTAGGGACTCATTTGGAGCTCCAAAAACCTTAAAAAACTCACCTCGCGCAAAAAACTCAGTCCTTATAACTAGTTTTAGCGAAATCGAGCCTTTAAGTAAAGGGCTTTTTTGGCCTCCGATGTGAATCTAGCAAAGTTGTTTTGTTCCCAAACCGTGTTTTAAATATAAAGTATATTATAATAAGTTTTAGGACTCATTTGGAGCTACCAAAAACCTTAAAAACTCAGCTCGCTCAAAACTAAGTCTTTAAACTAGTTTTGCCGAAACCAAGCCATTAACGGGCTTTTTTTGGCTCCGATGTAACTCTAGCAAAGTTGTTTGATCCTAAATGAGTATTTGAACTTATCGTATATTATAATAAGTCTTAGGGTAACATTTGGAGCTCCAAAAAACATTAAAAAACTCACCTCGCGCAAAAACTAAGTCCTTATAACTAGTTTTACCGTAATCGAGCCTTTAAAGGGCTTCTTAGCTCCGATGTGAATCTAGCAAAGCTGTTTTGCTCCCAAACGTGTATTTAAACAAATAATACATTATAATCAGCCTTAGGGACTCATTTGAGCTCCAAAAAACCTTAAAACTCAGCTCGCGCAAACACTGAATCTTTATAACTAGTTTTGACGAAATCGAGCGATTAACGGACTTTTTGGCTCCGATGTGACTCTAGCAAAGTTGTTTTGTTCCCAAACGTGATTTAAACATATAATATATTTATAATAAGTCTTAGGGACTCATTTGGAGCTCCAAAAACCTTAAAAACTCACCTCGCGCAAAAACTAAGTCCTTATAACTAGTTTTAGCGAAATCGAGCCTTTTAAAGGGCTTTTTTGGCTCCGATGTGAATCTAGCAAAGTTGTTTTGTTCCCAAACGTGTTTTAAATATAAAGTATATTATAATAAGTTTTAGGACTCATTTGGAGCTCCAAAAAGCCTTAAAAACTCAGCTTCGCTCAAAAACTAAGTCTTTATAACTAGTTTTGCCGAAACAAGCCATTAACGGGCTTTTTTGCTCCGATGTAACTCTAGCAAAGTTGTTTTGATCACTAAATGAGTATTGAAGTTATCGTATATTATAATAAGTCTTAGGGTAACATTTGGAGCTCCAAAAAACATTAAAAATCACCTCGCGCAAAAAACTAAGTCCTTTAACAGTTTTACCGTAATCGAGCCTTTAAAGGGCTTTTAGCTCCGATGTGAATCTAGCAAAGCTGTTTTGCTCCCAAACGTGTATTTAAACAAATAATAAATTATAATCAGCCTTAGGGACTCATTTGAAGCTCCAAAAAACCTTAAAAACTCAGCTCGCGCAAAAACTGAATCTTTATAACTAGTTTTGACGAAATCGAGCGATTAACGGACCTTTTTGGCTCCGATGTGACTCTAGCAAAGTTGTTTTGTTCCCAAACGTGTATTTAAACATATAATATATTATAATAAGTCTTAGGGACTCATTTGGAGCTCCAAAAACCTTAAAAACTCACCTCGCGCAAAAACTCAGTCCTTATAACTAGTTTTAGCGAAATCGAGCCTTTAAAGGGCTTTTTTGGCTCCGATGTGAATCTAGCAAAGTTGTTTTGTTCCCAAACGTGTTTTAAATTTAAAGTATATTATAATAAGTTTTAAGGACTCATTTGGAGCTCCAAAAAACTTATAAAACCTCAGCCTCGCTCAAAAACTAAGTCTTTATAACTAGTTTTGCCCGAAACCAAGCCATTACGGGCTTTTTTCGCTCCGATGTAACTCTAGCAAGTTGTTTTTGATCCTAAATGAGTATTTGAACTTATCGTATTTTATATAAGTCTTAGGGTAACATTTGGAGCTCCAAAAACATTAAAAAAACTCACCTCGCGGCAAAAACTAAGTCCTTATAACTAGTTTTACCGTAATCGAGCCTTTAAAGGGCTTCTTAGCTCCGATGTGAATCTAGCAAGATGTTTTGCTCCCAAACGTGTATTTAAACAAATAATACATTTATATTCAGCCTTAGGGACTCATTTGAAGCTCCAAAAAACCTTAAAAACTCAGCTCGCGCAAAAAACTAATCTTTATAACTAGTTTTGACCGAATCGAGCGATTAACGGACCTTTTTGGCTCGATGTGACTCTAGCAAGTTGTTTTGTTCCAAACGTGTATTTAAACATATAATATATTATAATAAGTCTTAGGGACTCATTTGGAGCTCCAAAAACCTTAAAAAACTCACCTCGCGCAAAAACTAAGTCCTTATAACTAGTTTTAGCGAAATCGAGCCTTTAAAGGGCTTTATTGGCTCCGATGTGAATCTAGCAAAGTTGTTTTTGTTCCCAAACGTGTTTTAAATATAATGTATATTATAATAAGTTTTAGGGACTCATGTTGGAGCTCCAAAAAACCTTAAAAACTCAGCTCGCTCAAAAAACTAGTCTTGATAACTAGTTTTGCCGAAACCAAGCCATTAACGGGCTTTTTTGGCTCGATGTAACTCTAGCAAAGTTGTTTGATCCTAAATGAGTATTTGAACTTATCGTATATTATAATAATGCTTAGGGTAACATTTGGAGCTCCAAAAAACATTAAAAACTCACCTCGCGCAAAAACTAAGTCCTTATAACTAGTTTTACCGTAATCGAGCCTTTAAAGGGCTTTTTGGCTCCGATGTGAATCTAGCAAAGTTGTTTTGGCTCCCAAACGTGTATTTAAAACAATAATACATTATAATCAGTCTTAGGGACTCATTTGGAGCTCCAAAAAACTTAAAAACTCAAGCCTCGCGCAAAAACTAAGTCTTTATAACTAGTTTTTACGAAATCGAGCGATTAACGGACTTTTTGGCTCCGATGTGACTCTAAGCAAAGTGTTTTGTTCCCAAATGAGTATTTTAACTATAGTATATATATAATAAGTCTTAGGGACTCATTTGGAGCTCGAAAAACCTTAAAAACTCAGCCTCGCGCAAAAAAACTAAGTCCTTATAACTAGTTTAGCGAAATCGAGCCTTTAAAGGGCTTTTTTGGCTCCGATGTGAATCTAGCAAAGTTGTTTTGTTCCCAAACGTGTTTTAAATATAAAGTATATTATAATAAGTTTTAAGGACATCATTTGGAGCTCCAAAAAACCTTAAAACTCAGCTCGCTCAAAAACTAAGTCTTTATAACTAGTTTTTGCCGAAACCAAGCCATTAACGGGCTTTTTTTGGCTCCGATGTAACTCTAGCAAATGTTGTTTTGATCCTAAATAGTATTTGAACTTATCGTATATTATAATAAGTCTTAGGGAAACATTTGAGCTCCCAAAAAACAGTAAAAACTCACCTCGCGCAAAAACTAAGTCCTTATAACTAGTTTTACCGTAATCGAGCCTTTAAATAGGGCTTTTGCTCCGATGTGAATCTAGCAAAGCTGTTTTGCTCCCAAACGTGTATTTAAACAAATAATACATTATAATCAGTCTTAGGGACTCATTTGAGCTCCAAAAATCCTTAAAAACTCAGCTCGCGCAAAAACTAAGTCTTTATACTAGTTGTTGCCGAAATCGAGCGATTAACGGGCCTTTTTGGCTCCGATTGTACTCTAGCAAAGTTGTTTTGTTCCCAATCGTGTATTTAAACATATAATATATTATAATAAGTCTTAGGGACTCATTTGGAGCTCCAAAAACCTTAAAACGTCACCTCGCGCAAAAACGAAGAGTCCTTAAACTAGTTTTTAGCGAAATCGAGCCTTTAAAGGCTTTTTTTGGCTCCGATTGAATCTAGCAAAGTTGTTTTGTTCCCAAACGGTTTTAAATATAAAGTATATTATAATAAGTTTTAGGGACTCATTTGGAGCTCCAAAAAAACCTTTAAAAAACTCAGCTCGCTCAAAAACTAAGTCTTTATAACTAGTTTTGCCGAAACCAAGCCATTAACGGGCTTTTTTGGCTCCGATGTAACTCTAGCAAAGTTGTTTTGATCCTAAATGAGTATTTGAACTTATCGTATATTATAATAAGTCTTAGGGAAACATTTGGAGCTCCAAAAACATTAAAAAACTCACCTCGCGCAAAAACTAAGTCCTTATAACTAGTTTTACCGTAATCGAGCCTTTAAAGGGCTTTTTGGCTCCGATGTGAATCTAGCAAAAGCTGTTTTGCTCCCAAACGTGTATTTAAACAAATAATACATTATAATCAGCCTTAGGGACTCATTTGAAGCTCCCAAAAAAACCTTAAAAACTCAGCTCGCGTAAAAACTAAGTCTTTATAACTAGTTTTGCCGAAATCGAGCGATTAACGGGCTTTTTGGCTCCGATGTGACTCTAGCAAAGGTTGTTTTTTCCCAAACTGTATTTAAACATATAATATATATAATAAGTCTTAGGGACTCATTTGTGAGCTCAAAACCTTAAAACTACACTCGCCGCAAAAAACTATGTCCTTATAATCAAGTTTTAGCGATATCGAGCTTTAAGGGCTTTTTTGGCTCCGATGTGAATCTAGCAAAGGTTGCTTTCTGTTCCCAAACGTGTTTAAAACATACAGTATTATTATAATAGTTTAGGACTCATTTGGAGCCTCCAAAAAGCCTTAAAAACTCGCTCGCTCAAAAACATAAGTCTTTAACACGTTTTGCCGAAAACCATGCCAATAACGGGCTTTTTGGCTCCGATGTAACTCTAGCAAAGTTGTTTTGATCCTAAGAGTATTTTAAACTTATCTTATATATAATAAGTCTAGGGAAACATTTGGAGCTCCAAAAAACATTAAAAACTCACCTCGCGCCCCCCCAAAAACTAAGTCCCTTATAACTAGTTTTAGCGAAATCGAGCCTTTAAAGGGCTTTTTGGCTCCGATGTGAATCTAGCAAAGTTGTTTTGCTCCCAAACGTGTATTTAAACAAATAATACATTATAATCAGTCTTAGGGACTCATTTGGAGCTCCCAAAAATCTTAAAAACTCAGCTCGCGCAAAAACTAAGTCTTTATAACTAGTTTTGCCGAAATCGAGCGATTAACGGGCCTTTTTGGCTCCGATGTGACTCTAGCAAAGTTGTTTTGTTCCCAAACGTGTATTTAAACATATAATATATTATAATAAGTCTTAGGGACTCATTTGGAGCTCCAAAAACCTTAAAAACTCACCTCGCGCAAAAACTAAGTCCTTATAACTAGTTTTAGCGAAATCGAGCCTTTAAAGGGCTTTTTTGGCTCCGATGTGAATCTAGCAAAGTTGTTTTGTTCCCAAACGTGTTTTAAATATAAAGTATATTATAATAAGTTTTAGGGACTCATTTGGAGCTCCAAAAAACCTTAAAAAACTCAGCTCGCTCAAAAACAAAGTCTTTATAACTAGTTTTGCCGAAATCGAAGGATTAACGGGCTTTTTTGGCTCCGATGTGACTCTAGCAAAGTTTTTTGTTCCCAAACGAGTATTTAATCATATAATATATTATAATAAGTCTAGGGACTCATTGGAGCTCCAAAATACCTAAAAAACTCACCTCGCGCAAAAACTAAGTCCTTATAACTAGTTTTAGCGAAATCGAGCCTTAAAGGGCTTTTTGGCTACGATGTGAATCTAGCAAAGTTCGTATTTTTCTCCCAAACGTGTATTTAAACAAATAAACATTATAATAGTCTTAGGGACTTCATTCGAGCTCCCAAAAAACCTTAAAAACTCAGCTCGCGCAAAAACTAAGTCTTTATAACTAGTTTTGCCGAAATCGAGCGATTAAGGCCTTTTTGGCTCCGATGTGACTCTAGCAAAGTTGTTTTGTTCCCAAACGAGTATTTTAAACAATAATATATTATAATAAGTCTTAGGGACTCATTTGGAGCTCGAAAAAACCTTAAAAACTCACCTCGCGCAAAAACTAAGTCCTTATAACTAGTTTTAGCGAAATCGAGCCTTTAAAGGGCTTTTTTGGCTCCGATGTGAATCTAGCAAAGTTGTTTTGTTCCCAAACGTGTTTTAAATATAAAGTATATTATAATAAGTTTTAGGGACTCATTTGGAGCTCCAAAAAACCTTAAAAACTCAGCTCGCTCAAAAACTAAGTCTTTATAACTAGTTTTGCCGAAACCAAGCCATTAACGGGCTTTTTTTGGCTCCGATGTAACTCTAGCAAAGTTGTTTTGATCCTAAATGAGTATTTGAACTTATAGTATATTATAATAAGTCTTAGGGAAACATTTGGAGCTCCCAAAAAACATTAAAAAACTCACCTCGCGAAAAAACTAAGTCCTTATAACTAGTTTTACCGTAATCGAGCCTTTAAAGGGCTTTTTGGCTCCGATGTGAATCTAGCAAAGTTGTTTTGCTCCCAAACGTGTATTTAAACAAATAATACATTATAATCAGTCTTAGGGACTCATTTGGAGCTCCAAAAAATCTTAAAAACTCAGCTCGCGCAAAAACTAAGTCTTTATAACTAGTTTTGCCGAAATCGAGCGATTAACGGGCTTTTTTGGCTCCGATGTGACTCTAGCAAAGTTGTTTTGTTCCCAAACGTGTATTTAAACATATAATATATTATAATAAGTCTTAGGGACTCATTTGGAGCTCCAAAAACCTTAAAAACTCACCTCGCGCAAAAACTAAGTCCTTATAACTAGTTTTAGCGAAATCGAGCCTTTAAAGGGCTTTTTTGGCTCCGATGTGAATCTAGCAAAGTTGTTTTGTTCCCAAACGTGTTTTAAAAATAAAGTATATTATAATAAGTTTTAGGGACTCATTTGGAGCTCCAAAAAACCTTAAAAACTCAGCTCGCTCAAAAACTAAGTCTTTATAACTAGTTTTTGAAACCAAGCCATTAACGGGCTTTTTTGGCTCCGATCGTAACTCTAGCAAGTTGTTTTTGATCCAAACTGAGAATTTAAAACATATCTTATATTATAATAAGTCTTAGGACACATTTGGAGCCTCCAAAACCTATAACAAAGTCCCCTCGCGCAAAACTAAGTCCTTATAACTAGTTTAGCGAAATCGAGCCTTTTAAGGCTTTTTTGGCTACGATGTGAATCAGCACAATGTTGTTTTGCTTCCCAAACGTCTATTTAAACAATATAGTATATCATAATCAGTTTAGGGACTCATTTGGAGCTCCAAAAAACCTTAAAAACTCAGCACGGCGCAAAAACAAGTCTTATAACAGGTTTTGCCGAAATCGAGCGAATAACGGGCGTTTTTGGCTCTGATGTGACCTCTAGACAAAGTTGTTTTGTTCCCAACGACGTATTTAAACATTAATATATTATAATAAGTCTTAGGGACTCATTTGGAGCTCCAAAAACCTTAAAAACTCACCTCGCGCAAAAACTAAGTCCTTATAACTAGTTTTAGCGAAATCGAGCCTTTAAAGGGCTTTTTGGCTCCGATGTGAATCTAGCAAAGTTGTTTTGTTCCCAAACGTGTTTTAAATATAAAGTATATTATAATAAGTTTTAGGGACTCATTTGGAGCTCCAAAAAACCTTAAAAACTCAGCTCGCTCAAAAACTAAGTCTTTATAACTAGTTTTGCCGAAACCAAGCCATTAACGGGCTTTTTTGGCTCCGATGTAACTCTAGCAAAGTTGTTTTGATCCTAAATGAGTATTTGAACTTATCGTATATTATAATAAGTCTTAGGGAAACATTTGGAGCTCCAAAAAACATTAAAACTCACCTCGCGCAAAAACTAAGTCCTTATAACTAGTTTTACCGTAATCGAGCCTTTAAAGGGCTTTTTGGCTCCGATGTGAATCTAGCAAAGTTGTTTTGCTCCCAAACGTGTATTTAAACAAATAATACATTATAATCAGTCTTAGGGACTCATTTGGAGCTCCCAAAAAACCTTAAAAACTCAGCTCGCGCAAAAACTAAGTCTTTATAACTAGTTTTGCCGAAATCGAGCGATTAACGGGCCTTTTTGGCTCCGATGTGACTCTAGCAAAGTTGTTTTGTTCCCAAATCGTGTATTTAAACATATAATATATTATAATAAGTCTTAGGGACTCATTTGGAGCTCCTAAAAACCTTAAAAACTCACCTCGCGCAAAACCTAAGTCCTTATAACTAGTTTTAGCGAAATCGAGCCTTTAAAGGGCTTTTTGGCTCGATGTGAATCGAGCAAAGTTGTTTTGTTCCCATACGTGTTTTAATATAAAGTATATTATAATAAGTTTTAGGGACTCATTTGGAGCTCCAAAAAAAGCCTTAAAAACTCAGCTCGCGCAAAAACTAAGTCTTTATAACTAGTTTTGACCGAAATCCGAGCCATTAATGGGCTTTTTTGGCTCCGATGTAACTCTAGCAAAGTTTTTTGATCCTAAATGAGTATTTAACTTATAGTATATTATAATAAGTCTTAGGGAAACATTTGGAGCTCCAAAAAAAATTAAAAACTCACCTCGCGCAAAAACTAAGTCCTTATAACTAGTTTTACCGAAATCGAGCCTTTAAAGGGCTTTTTGGCTCCGATGTGAATCTAGCAAAGTTGTTTTGCTCCCAAACGTGTATTTAAACAAATAATACATTATAATCAGTCTTAGGGACTCATTTGGAGCTCCCAAAAAACCTTAAAAACTCAGCTCGCGCAAAAACTAAGTCTTTATAACTAGTTTTGCCGAAATCGAGCCATTAACGGGCCTTTTTGGCTCCGATGTGACTCTAGCAAAGTTGTTTTGTTCCCAAACGTGTATTTAAACATATAATATATTATAATAAGTCTTAGGGACTCATTTGGAGCTCCAAAAACCTTAAAAACTCACCTCGCGCAAAAACTAAGTCCTTATAACTAGTTTTAGCGAAATCGAGCCTTTAAAGGGCTTTTTTGGCTCCGATGTGAATCTAGCAAAGTTGTTTTGTTCCCAAACGTGTTTTAAAAATAAAGTATATTATAATAAGTTTTAGGGACTCATTTGGAGCTCCAAAAAACCTTAAAAACTCAGCTCGCTCAAAAACTAAGTCTTTATAACTAGTTTTGCCGAAACCAAGCCATTAACGGGCCTTTTTGGCTCCGATGTAACTCTAGCAAAGTTGTTTTGATCCCAAATGAGTATTTAAACATATAATATATTATAATAAGTCTTAGGGAATCATTTGGAGCTCCAAAAACCTTAAAAACTCACCTCGCGCAAAAACTAAGTCCTTATAACTAGTTTTACCGAAATCGAGCCTTTAAAGGGCTTTTTGGGCTCCGATGTGAATCTAGCAAAGTTGTTTTGTTCCCAAACGTGTATTTAAACAAATAATACATTATAATAAGTCTTAGGGACTCATTTGGAGCCCAAAAAAACCTTAAAAACTCAGCTCGCGCAAAAACTAAGTCTTTATAACTAGTTTTGCCGAAATCGAGCCATTAACGGGCCTTTTTGGCTCCGATGTGACTCTAGCAAAGTTGTTTTGTTCCCAAACGTGTATTTAAACATATAATATATTATAATAAGTCTTAGGGACTCATTTGGAGCTCTAAAAACCTTAAAAACTCACCTCGCGCAAAAACTAAGTCCTTATAACTAGTTTTACCGAAATCGAGCCTTTAAAGGGCTTTTTTGGCTCCGATGTGAATCTAGCAAAGTTGTTTTGTTCCCAAACGTGTTTTAAATATAAAGTATATTATAATAAGTTTTAGGGACTCATTTGGAGCTCCAAAAAACCTTAAAAACTCAGCTCGCTCAAAAACTAAGTCTTTATAACTAGTTTTGCGAAACCAAGCCATTAACGGCCTTTTTTGGCTCCGATGTAACTCTAGCAAAGTTGTTTTGATCCCAAATGAGTATTTGAACTTATCGTATATTATAATAAGTCTTAGGGAAACATTTGGAGCTCCAAAAAACATTAAAAACTCACCTCGCGCAAAAACTAAGTCCTTATAACTAGTTTTAGCGAAATCGAGCCTTTAAAGGGCTTTTTTGGCTCCGATGTGAATCTAGCAAAGTTGTTTTGTTCCCAAACGTGTATTTAAATATAATATATATTATAATAAGTCTTAGGGACTCATTTGGAGCTCCAAAAAACCTTAAAAACTCAGCCCGCGGCAAAAACTAAGTCTTTATAACTAGGTTTTGGCCGAAATCGAGCGTTTACGGGCCTTTTTGGCTCCGATGTGACTCTAGCAAAGTTGTTTTGTTCCCAAACGTTATTAAACATATAATATATTATAATAAGTCTTAGGGACTCATTGGAGCTCCAAAAACCCTTAAAAACTCACTCGCGCAAAAACTAAGTCTTATAACTAGTTTTAGCGAAATCGAGCCTTTAAAGGGCTTTTTTGGCTCCGATGTGAATCTAGCAAAGTTGTTTTGTTCCCAAACGTGTTTTAAATATAAAGTATATTATAATAAGTTTTAGGGACTCATTTGGAGCTCCAAAAAACCTTAAAAACTCAGCTCGCTCAAAAACTAAGTCTTTATAACTAGTTTTGCCGAAACCAAGCCATTAACGGGCTTTTTTGGCTCCGATGTAACTCTAGCAAAGTTGTTTTGATCCTAAATGAGTATTTGAACTTATCGTATATTATAATAAGTCTTAGGGAAACATTTGGAGCTCGAAACATTTGGAGCTCCAAAAAACATTAAAAACTCACCTCGCGCAAAAACTAAGTCCTTATAACTAGTTTTACCGTAATCGAGCCTTTAAAGGGCTTTTTGGCTCCGATGTGAATCTAGCAAAGTTGTTTTGCTCCCAAACGTGTATTTAAACAAATAATACATTATAATCAGTCTTAGGGACTCATTTGGAGCTCCCAAAAAAACCTTAAAAACTCAGCTCGCGCAAAAACTAAGTCTTTATAACTAGTTTTGCCGAAATCGAGCGATTAACGGGCCTTTTGGCTCCGATGTGACTCTAGCAAAGTTGTTTTGTTCCAAAACGTGTATTTAAACATATAATATATTATAATAAGTCTTAGTGACTCCTTTGGAGCTCGAAAAAACCTTTTAAAAACTCACCTCGCGCAAAAACTAAGTCCTTATAACTAGTTTAGCGAAATCGAGCCTTTAAAGGTTTTTTGGCTCCGATGTGAATCTAGCAAAGTTGTTTATGTCCCAAACGTGTTTTAAATATATAGTATATTTTATAATAAGTTTAGGGGACACATTTGGAGCTCCAAAAAACCTTAAAAACTCAGCTCGCTCAAAAACTAAGTCTTATAACTGTTTTGCCGAACCGAGCCATTAACGGGCTTGTTTGGCTCCGATGTAACTCTAGCAAAGTTGTTTTGATCCTAAATGCGTATTTGAACTTATCTTATATATAATAAGTCTTAGGAAAACATTTAGAGCTCCAAAAAACATTAAAAACACACCTCGCGCATAACTAAGGTCCTTATAACTAGTTTTACCGAAATCGAGCCTTTAAAGGGCTTTTTGGCTCCGATGTGAATCTAGCAAAGTTGTTTTGCTCCCAAACGTGTATTTAAACAAATAATACATTATAATCAGTCTTAGGGACTCATTTGGAGCTCCAAAAAATCTTAAAAACTCAGCCCGCGCAAAAACTAAGTCTTTATAACTAGTTTTGCCGAAAACCGAGCGATTAACGGGCCTTTTGGCTCCGATGTGACTCTAGCAAAGTTGTTTTGTTCCCAAACGTGTATTTAAACATATAATATATTATAATAAGTCTTAGGGACTCATTTGGAGCTCAAAAAACCTTAAAAACTCACCTCGCGCAAAAACTAAGTCCTTATAACTAGTTTTAGCGAAATCGAGCCTTTAAAGGGCTTTTTTGGCTCCGATGTGAATCTAGCAAAGTTGTTTTGTTCCCAAACGTGTTTTAAATATAAAGTATATTATAATAAGTTTTAGGGACTCATTTGGAGCTCCAAAAAACCTTAAAAACTCAGCTCGCTCAAAAACTAAGTCTTTATAACTAGTTTTGCCGAAACCAAGCCATTAACGGGCTTTTTTGGCTCCGATGTAACTCTAGCAAAGTTGTTTTGATCCCAAATGAGTATTTGAACTTATCGTATATTATAATAAGTCTTAGGGAAACATTTGGAGCTCCAAAAAACATTAAAAACTCACCTCGCGCAAAAACTAAGTCCTTATAACTAGTTTTACCGAAATCGAGCCTTTAAAGGGCTTTTTTGGCTCCGATGTGAATCTAGCAAAGTTGTTTTGTTCCCAAACGTGTATTTAAACAAATAATACATTATAATAAGTCTTAGGGACTCATTTGGAGCTCCAAAAACCTTAAAAACTCAGCTCGCGCAAAAACTAAGTCTTTATAACTAGTTTTGCCGAAATCGAGCGATTAACGGCTTTTTTGGCTCCGATGTGACTCTAGCAAAGTTGTTTTGTTCCCAAACGTGTATTTAAACATATAATATATTATAATAAGTCTTAGGGACTCATTTGGAGCTCCAAAAACCTTAAAAAACTCACCTCGCGCAAAAACTAAGTCCTTATAACTAGTTTTAGCGAAATCGAGCCTTTAAAGGGCTTTTTTGGCTCCGATGTGAATCTAGCAAAGTTGTTTTGTTCCCAAACGTGTTTTAAATATAAAGTATATTATAATAAGTTTTAGGGACTCATTTGGAGCTCCCAAAAAACCTTAAAAAACTCAGCTCGCTCAAAAACTAAGTCTTTATAACTAGTTTTGCCGAAACCAAGCCATTAACGGGCTTTTTTGGCTCCGATGTAACTCTAGCAAAGTTGTTTTGATCCTAAATGAGTATTTGAACTTATAATATATTATAATAAGTCTTAGGGAAACATTTGGAGCTCCAAAAAACATTAAAAAACTCACCTCGCGCAAAAACTAAGTCCTTATAACTAGTTTTAGCGAAATCGAGCCTTTAAAGGGCTTTTTGGCTCCGATGTGAATCTAGCAAAGTTGTTTTGCTCCCAAACGTGTATTTAAACAAATAATACATTATAATCAGTCTTAGGGACTCATTTGGAGCTCCCAAAAAATCTTAAAAACTCAGCTCGCGCAAAAACTAAGTCTTTATAACTAGTTTTGCCAAACCGGAGCCATTAACGGCTTTTTGGCTCCGATGTGACTCTAGCAAAGTTGTTTTGTTCCCAAACGTGTATTTAAACATATAATATATTATAATAAGTCTTAGGGACTCATTTGGAGCTCCAAAAACCTTAAAAACTCACCTCGCGCAAAAACTAAGTCCTTATAACTAGTTTTAGCGAAATCGAGCCTTTAAAGGGCTTTTTTGGCTCCGATGTGAATCTAGCAAAGTTGTTTTGTTCCCAAACGTGTTTTAAATATAAAGTATATTATAATAAGTTTTAGGGACTCATTTGGAGCTCCAAAAAACCTTAAAAACTCAGGTCGCTCAAAAACTAAGTCTTTATAACTAGTTTTGCCGAAACCAAGCCATTAACGGGCTTTTTTTGGCTCCGATGTAACTCTAGCAAAGTTGTTTTGTTCCCAAATGAGTATTTAAACTTATAATATATTATAATAAGTCTTAGGGAAACATTTGGAGCTCCAAAAAACATTAAAAACTCACCTCGCGCAAAAACTAAGTCCTTATAACTAGTTTTACCGTAATCGAGCCTTTAAAGGGCTTTTTGGCTCCGATGTGAATCTAGCAAAGTTGTTTTGTTCCCAAACGTGTATTTAAACAAATAGTACATTATAATCAGTCTTAGGGACTCATTTGGAGCTCCAAAAAACCTTAAAAACTCAGCTCGCGCAAAAAACTAAGTCTTTATAACTAGTTTTGCCGAAATCGAGCCATTAACGGGCCTTTTTGGCTCCGATGTGACTCTAGCAAAGTTGTTTTGTTCCCAAACGTGTATTTAAACATATAATATATTGATAATAAGTCTTAGGGACTCATTTGGAGCTCTCAAAAACCTTAAAAACTCACCTCGCGCAAAAACTAAGTCCTTATAACTAGTTTTAGCGAAATCGAGCCTTTAAAGGGCTTTTTTGGCTCCGATGTGAATCTAGCAAAGTTGTTTTGTTCCCAAACGTGTTTTAAATATAAAGTATATTATAATAAGTTTTAGGGACTCATTTGGAGCTCCAAAAAACCTTAAAAACTCAGCTCGCTCAAAAACTAAGTCTTTATAACTAGTTTTGCCGAAACCAAGCCATTAACGGGCTTTTTGGCTCGATGTAACTCTAGCAAAGTTGTTTTGATCCTAAATGAGTATTTGAACTTATAGTATATTATAATAAGTCTTAGGGAAACATTTGGAGCTCCAAAAACATTAAAAACTCACCTCGCGCAAAAACTAAGTCCTTATAACTAGTTTTACCGTAATCGAGCCTTTAAAGGGCTTTTTGGCTCCGATGTGAATCTAGCAAAATTGTTTTGCTCCCAAACGTGTATTTAAACAAATAATACATTATAATCAGTCTTAGGGACTCATTTGAAGCTCCAAAAAACCTTATAAACTCAGCTCCGCAAAAAACTAAGTCTTTATAACTAGTTTTGCCCGAAATCGACGATTAGACGGGCCTTTTTGGCTCGATGTGACTCTAGCAAAGGTTGTTTTGTTCCCAACGTGTATTTAAACATATAAATATTATAAATAGTCTTAGGGACTCATTTGGAGCTCCAAAAACCTTAAAAAGCTCACCTCGCGCAAAAAACTAAGTCCTTATAACTAGTTTTAGCGAAATCGAGCCTTTAAAGGCTTTTTGGCTCCGATGTGAATCTAGCAAAGTTGTTTTGTTCCAAACGTGTTTAAATATAAAGTATATTATAATAAGTTTAGGGACTCATTGGAGCTCCAAAAAACCTTAAAAACTCATCTCGCGCAAAAACTAAGTCTTTATAACTAGTTTTGGCCGAAATCGAGCCGATTAACGGGCCTTTTTGGCTCCGATGTGAACTCTAGCAAAGTTGTTTTGTTCCCAAACGTGTATTTAAACATATAATATATTATAATAAGTCTTAGGGACTCATTTGGAGTTCCAAAAACCTTAAAAACTCACCTCGCGCAAAAACTAAGTCCTTATAACTAGTTTTAGCGAAATCGAGCCTTTAAAGGGCTTTTTTGGCTCGATGTGAATCTAGCAAAGTTGTTTTGTTCCCAAACGTGTTTTAAATATAATTATATTATAATAAGTTTTAGGACTCATTTGGAGCTCCAAAAGCTTAAAAACTCAGCTCGCGAAAAAACTAAGTCTTTATTAACTAGTTTTGCCGAAACTAGCCATTAACGGCTTTTTGGCTCCGATGTGACTCTAGCAAAGTTGTTTTGATCCTAAATGAGTATTTGAACTTATCTTATATTATAATAAGTCTTAGGACTCATTTGGAGCTCCAAAAAACCTTAAAAACTCACCTCGCGCAAAAACTAAGTCCTTATAACTAGTTTTAGCGAAATCGAGCCTTTAAAGGGCTTTTTTGGCTCCGATGTGAATCTAGCAAAGCTATTTTGTTCCAAACGTGTATTTAAACATAGTATATTATAATAAGTTTAGGGACTCATTGGAGCTCCAAAAAACCTTAAAAACTCAGCTCGCGCAAAAACTAAGTCTTTATAACTAGTTTTGCCGAAATCGAGCATTAACGGGCTTTTTTGGCTCCGATGTGACTCTAGCAAAGTTGTTTTGATCCAAATCGTGTATTTAACTTATAATATATTATAATAAGTCTTAGGGACTCATTTGGAGCTCCAAAAACCTTAAAAACTCACCTCGCGCAAAAACTAAGTCCTTATAACTAGTTTTAGCGTAATCGAGCCTTTAAAGGGCTTTTTGGCTCCGATGTGAATCTAGCAAAGTTGTTTTGCTCCCAAACGTGTATTTAACAATAAATATATTATAATAAGTTTTAGGGACTCATTTGGAGCTCCAAAAAACCTTAAAAACTCAGCTCGCGCAAAAACTAAGTCTTTATAACTAGTTTTGCCGAAATCGAGCGATTAACGGGCCTTTTTGGCTCCGTTGTGACTCTAGCAAAGTTGTTTTGTTCCCAAACGTGTATTTAATCATATAATATATTATAATAAGTCTTAGGGACTCATTTGGAGTTCCAAAAACCTTAAAAACTCACCGCGCGCAAAAACTATGTCCGTATAACTAGTTTTAGCGAAAATCGAGCCTTTAAAGGGCTTTTTGCTCCGATTGTGAATCTAGCAAAGTTGTTTTGTTCCCAAACGTGTTTTAAATATAAAGTATATTATAATAAGTTTTAGGGACTCATTTAGAGTTCCAAAAAAGCTTAAAAACTCAGTTCGCTAAAAAACTAAGTCTTTATAACTAGTTTTGCCGAAACCATGCCATTATCGGGCTTTTTTGGCTCCGAGGTAACTCTAGCAAAGTTGTTTTGATCCCGAAACGTGTATTTGAACGTATCTTATAGATAATAAGTCTTAGGGAAACCATTTGCAGCTCAAAAAACATTAAAAACTCACCTCGCGCAAAAACTAAGTCCTTATAACTAGTTTTAGCCGAAATCGAGCCTTTAAAGGGCTTTTTGGCTCCGATGTGAATCTAGCAAAGTTGTTTTGTTCCAAACGTGTTTTAACTATAAAGTACATTATAATAAGTTTTAGGGACTCATTTGGAGCTCCAAAAAACCTTAAAAACTCAGCTCGCGCAAAAACTAAGTCTTTATAACTAGTTTTGCCGAAATCGAGCGATTAACGGGCCTTTTTGGCTCCGATGTGACTCTAGCAAAGTTGTTTTGTTCCAAACGTGTATTTAAACATATAATATATTATAATAAGTCTTAGGGACTCATTTGGAGCTCCAAAAACCTTAAAAACTCACCTCGCGCAAAAACTAAGTCCTTATAACTAGTTTTAGCGAAATCGAGCCTTTAAAGGGCTTTTTGGCTCCGATGTGAATCTAGCAAAGTTGTTTTGTTCCCAAACGTGTTTTAAATATAAGTACATTATAATAAGTCTTAGGGACTCATTGGAGCTCCAAAAAACCTTAAAAACTCAGCTCGCGCAAAAACTAAGTCTTTATAACTAGTTTTGCGAAATCGAGCGATTAACGGGCCTTTTTGGCTCCGATGTGACTCTAGCAAAGTTGTTTTGTTCCCAAACGTGTATTTAAACATATAATATATTATAATAAGTCTTAGGGACTCATTTGGAGCTCCAAAAACCTTAAAAACTCACCTCGCTCAAAAACTAAGTCCTTATAACTAGTTTTAGCGAAATCGAGCCTTTAAAGGGCTTTTTTGGCTCCGATGTGAATCTAGCAAAGTTGTTTTGTTCCCAAACGTGTTTTAAATATAAGTATATTATAATAAGTTTTAGGGACTCATTTGGAGCTCCAAAAAACCTTAAAAACTCAGCCTCGAGCAAAAACTAAGTCTTTATAACTGTTTTGCCGAAATCGAGCCATTAAAGGGCTTTTTGGCTCCGTTGTGACTCTAGCAAAGTTGTTTTGTTCCAAACGTGTATTTAATCATATAATATATTATAATAAGTCTTAGGGACTCATTTGGAGCTCCAAAAAACCTTAAAAACTCACCTCGCGCAAAAACTAAGTCCTTATAACTAGTTTTTAGAGCGAAATCGAGCCTTTAAAGGGCTTTTTTGGCTCCGATGTGAATCTAGCAAAGTTGTTTTGTTCCCAAACGTGTTTTAAATATAAAGTATATTATAATAAGTTTTAGGGACTCATTTGGAGCTCCAAAAAACCTTAAAAACTCAGCTCGCTAAAAAACTAAGTCTTTATAACTAGTTTTGCCGAAACCAGCCATTAACGGGCTTTTTTGGCTCCGATGTGAACTCTAGCAAAGTGTTTTGTTCCTAACGAGTATTTGAACTTATCTTATATTATAATAAGTCTTAGGGAATCATTTGGCAGCTCCAAAAAACTTAAAAACTCACCTCGCGCTAAAACTAAGTCCTTATAACTAGTTTAGCCGTAATCGAGCCTTTAAAGGGCTTTTTGGCTCCGATGTGAATCTAGCAAAGTTGTTTTTGCTCCCAAACGTGTTTTAAACTATAAGTATATTATAATAAGTCTTAGGGACTCATTTGAGCTCCAAAAACCTAAAAAACTCAGCCTCGCGCAAAAACTAAGTCTTATAACTAGGTTTTGCCGAAATCGAGCGATTAACGGGCCTTTTTGGCTACGATGTGACTCTAGCAAAGTTGTTTTGTTCCCAAACGTGTATTTAACATATAATATATTATAATAAGTCTTAGGGACTCATTTGGACGTCCAAAAACCTTAAAAACTCACCTCGCGCAAAAACTAAGTCTTATAACTAGTTTTAGCGAAATCGAGCCTTTAAAGGCTTTTTGGCTCCGATGTGAATCTAGCAAAGTTGTTTTTGTTCCCAAACGTGTTTTAAATATAAAGTATATTATAATAAGTTTTAGGGACTCATTTGGAGCTCCAAAAAACCTTAAAAACTCAGCTCGCTCAAAAACTAAGTCTTTATAACTAGTTTTGCCGAAACCGAGCCATTAACGGGCTTTTTTGGCTCCGATGTAACTCTAGCAAAGTTGTTTTGATCCAAAATGAGTATTTGAACTTATCTATATTATAATAAGTCTTAGGGAAACATTTGGAGCTCCAAAAAACATTAAAAACTCACCTCGCGCAAAAACTAAGTCCTTATAACTAGTTTTACCGTAATCGAGCCTTTAAAGGGCTTTTTGGCTCCGATGTGAATCTAGCAAAGTTGTTTTGCTCCCAAACGTGTATTTAAACAAATAATACATCATAATCAGTCTTAGGGACTCATTTGAGCTCCAAAAAACCTTAAAAACTCAGCTCGCGCAAAAACTAAGTCTTTATAACTAGTTTTGCCGAAATCGAGCGATTAACGGGCTTTTTTGGCTCCGATGTGACTCTAGCAAAGTTGTTTTGTTCCAAACGTGTATTTAAACATATAATATATTATAATAAGTCTTAGGGACTCATTTGAGCTCCAAAAAACCTTAAAAACTCACCTCGCGCAAAAACTAAGTCCTTATAACTAGTTTTACCGTAATCGAGCCTTTAAAGGGCTTTTTGGCTCCGATGTGAATCTAGCAAAGTTGTTTTGCTCCCAAACGTGTATTTAAACATATAATACATTATAATAAGTCTTAGGGACTCATTTGGAGCTCCAAAAAACCTTAAAAACTCAGCCGCGCAAAAACTAAGTCTTTATAACTAGTTTTGCCGAAATCGAGCGATTAACGGGCCTTTTTGGCTCCGATGTGACTCTAGCAAAGTTGTTTGTTCCAAACGTGTATTTAAACATATAATATATTATAATAAGTCTTAGGGACTCATTTGGAGCTCCAAAAACCTTAAAAACTCACCTCGCGCAAAACTAAGTCTTATAACTAGTTTTAGCGAAATCGAGCCTTAAAGGGCTTTTTGGCTCCGATGTGAATCTAGCAAAGTTGTTTTGTTCCCAAACGTGTTTTAAATATAAGTATATTATAATAAGTTTTAGGGACTCATTTGGAGCTCCAAAAAACCTTAAAAACTCAGCTCGCGCATAAACTAAGTCTTTATAACTAGTTTTGCCGAAATCGAGCGATTAACGGGCCTTTTTGGCTCCGATGTGACTCTAGCAAAGTTGTTTTGTTCCCAAACGTGTATTTAAACATATAATATATTATAATAAGTCTTAGGGACTCATTTGGAGCTCCAAAAACCTTAAAAACTCACCTCGCGCAAAAACTAAGTCCTTATAACTAGTTTTAGCGAAATCGAGCCTTTAAAGGGCTTTTTTGGCTCCGATGTGAATCTAGCAAAGTTGTTTTGTTCCCAAACGTGTTTTAAATATAAAGTATATTATAATAAGTTTTAGGGACTCATTTGGAGCTCCAAAAAACCTTAAAAACTCAGCTCGCTCAAAAACTAAGTCTTTATAACTAGTTTTGCCGAAACCAAGCCATTAACGGGCTTTTTTGGCTCCGATGTAACTCTAGCAAAGTTGTTTTGATCCTAAATGAGTATTTGAACTTATCTTATATTATAATAAGTCTTAGGGAAACATTTGGAGCTCCAAAAAACATTAAAAACTCACCTCGCGCAAAAACTAAGTCCTTATAACTAGTTTTACCGTAATCGAGCCTTTAAAGGGCTTTTTGGCTCCGATGTGAATCTAGCAAAACTATTTTGCTCCCAAACGTGTATTTAAACAAATAATACATTATAATCAGTCTTAGGGACTCATTTGGAGCTCCAAAAAACCTTAAAAACTCAGCTCGCGCAAAAACTAAGTCTTTATAACTAGTTTTGCCGAAATCGAGCGATTAACGGGCCTTTTTGGCTCCGATGTGACTCTAGCAAAGTTGTTTTGTTCCCAATCGTGTATTTAAACATATAATATATTATAATAAGTCTTAGGGACTCATTTGGAGCTCCAAAAACCTTAAAAACTCACCTCGCGCAAAAACTAAGTCCTTATAACTAGTTTTAGCGAAATCGAGCCTTTAAAGGGCTTTTTTGGCTCCGATGTGAATCTAGCAAAGTTGTTTTGTTCCCAAACGTGTTTTAAATATAAAGTATATTATAATAAGTTTTAGGGACTCATTTGGAGTCTCAAAAAAGCTTAAAACTCAGCTCGCTCAAAAACTAAGTCTTATAACTAGTTTTGCCGAAACCAAGCCATTAACGGGCTTTTTTGGCTCCGATGTAACTCTAGCAAAGGTGTTTTGATCCTAAATGAGTATTTGAACTTATCTTATATTATAATAAGTCTTAGGGAAACATTGGAGCTCCAAAAAACATTAAAAACTCACCTCGCGCAAAAACTAAGTCCTTATAACTAGTTTTACCGTAATCGAGCCTTTAAAGGGCTTTTTTGGCTCCGATGTGAATCTAGCAAAGTTTTTTGCTCCCAAACGTGTATTTAAACAAATAATACATTATAATCAGTCTTAGGGACTCATTTGGAGCTCCAAAAAACCTTAAAAACTCAGCTCGCGCCAAAACTAGGTCTTTAAACTGGTTTTGCCGAAATCGAGCGATTAACGGCTCTTTTTGGCTCCGGTGTGACTCTAGCAAAGTTGTTTTTGTTTCCCAAACGTGTATTAAACATATAATATATTATAATAAGTCCTTAGGGACTCATTTGGAGTGCCTAAAAACCTTAAAAAACTCACCTCGCGCAAATACTAAGTCCTTATAACTAGTTTACGATAATCGAGCCTTAAAGGGCTTTTTTTGGCTCCGATGTGAATCTAGCAAAGTTGTTTGTTCCCAAACGTGTTTTAAATATAATGTATATTATAATAAGTTTTAGGGACTCATTGGAGCTCCAAAAAACCTTAAAAACTCAGCTCGCCTAAAACTAAGTCGTTATAACTGTTTTGCCGAAATCGAGCCGATTAACGGGTCTTTTTTGGCTCCGATGTAAATCTAGCAAAGTTGTTTTGTCCAAACGTGTATTTGAAACATATAATATATTATAATAAGTCTTAGGGAATCATTTGGAGCTCCAAAAACCTTAAAAACTCACCTCGCGCAAAAACTAAGTCCTTATAACTAGTTTTACCGTAATCGAGCCTTTAAAGGGCTTTTTGGCTCCGATGTGAATCTAGCAAAGTTGTTTTGTTCCCAAACGTGTATTTAAACAAATAATATATTATAATAAGTCTTAGGGACTCATTTGGAGCTCCAAAAAACCTTAAAAACTCAGCTCGCGCAAAAACTAAGTCTTTATAACTAGTTTTGCCGAAATCGAGCGATTAACGGGCCTTTTTGGCTCCGATGTGACTCTAGCAAAGTTGTTTTGTTCCCAAACGTGTATTTAAACATATAATATATTATAATAAGTCTTAGGGACTCATTTGGAGCTCCAAAAACCTTAAAAACTCACCTCGCGCAAAAACTAAGTCCTTATAACTAGTTTTAGCGAAATCGAGCCTTTAAAGGGCTTTTTGGCTCCGATGTGAATCTAGCAAAGTTGTTTTGTTCCCAAACGTGTTTTAAACATATAAGTATATTATAATAAGTTTTACGGGACTCATTTGAGCTCCAAAAAAGCTTAAAAACTCAGCTCGCTAAAAACTAAGTCTTATAACTAGTTTTTGCCGAAACCATAGCCATTAAAGGGCTTTTTTGCTCCGATGTGACTCTAGCAAAGTTGTTTTGATCCTAAATGAGTATTTGAACATATCTTATATTAAAATAGTCTTAGGGACTCATTTGAAGCTCAAAAAACATTAAAAACTCACCTCGCGCTAAAACTAAGTCCTTATAACTAGTTTTAGCGTAAATCGGCCTTTAAAGGGCTTTTTGGCTCCGATGTGAATCTAGCAAAAGTTGTTTTGTTCCCAAACGTGTTTTAAAAAATAAGTACATTATAATAAGTTTTAGGGACTCATTGGAGCTCCAAAAACCTTAAAAACTCAGCTCGCGCAAAACTAGTCTTATAACTTGTTTTGCCGAAATCGAGCGATTAACGGGCCTTTTTGGCTCCGCTGTGACTCTAGCAAAGTTGTTTTGTTCCCAAACGTGTATTTAAACATATAATATATTATAATAAGTCTTAGGGACTCATTTGGAGTTCCAAAAACCTTAAAAACTCACCTCGCGCAAAAACTAAGTCCTTATAACTAGTTTTAGCGAAATCGAGCCTTTAAAGGGCTTTTTTGGCTCCGATGTGAATCTAGCAAAGTTGTTTTGTTCCCAAACGTGTTTTAAATATAAAGTATATTATAATAAGTTTTAGGGACTCATTTGGAGTTCCAAAAAAGCTTAAAAACTCAGTTCGCTAAAAAACTAAGTCTTTATAACTAGTTTTGCCGAAACCAAGCCATTAACGGGCTTTTTTGGCTCCGATGTAACTCTAGCAAAGTTGTTTTGATCCTAAATGAGTATTTGAACTTATCTTATATTATAATAAGTCTTAGGGAAACATTTGGAGCTCCAAAAAACATTAAAAACTCACCTCGCGCTAAAACTAAGTCCTTATAACTAGTTTTACCGTAATCGAGCCTTTAAAGGGCTTTTTGGCTCCGATGTGAATCTAGCAAAACTATTTTGCTCCCAAACGTGTATTTAAACAAATAATACATTATAATCAGTCTTAGGGACTCATTTGAAGCACCAAAAAACCTTAAAAACTCAGCGCGCGCAAAAACTAAGTCTTTATAACTAGTTTGGCCGAAATCGAGCGATTAACGGGCCTTTTTGGCTACGTTGTGACTCTAGCAAAGTTGTTTTGTTCCCAAACGTGTATTTAAACATATAATATATTATAATAAGTCTAGGGACTCATTTTGGAGCTCCAAAAACCTTAAAAACTCACCTCGCGCAAAAACTAAGTCCTTATAACTAGTTTTAGCGAAATCGAGCCTTTAAAGGGCTTTTTTGGCTCCGATGTGAATCTAGCAAAGTTGTTTTGTTCCCATACGTGTTTTAAATATAAAGTATATTATAATAAGTTTTAGGGACTCATTTGGAGCTCCAAAAAACCTTAAAAACTCAGCTCGCGCAAAAACTAGGTCTTTATAACTGGTTTTGCCGAAATCGAGCGATTAACGGGCCTTTTTGGCTCCGATGTGACTCTAGCAAAGTTGTTTTGTTCCCAAACGTGTATTTAAACATATAATATATTATAATAAGTCTTAGGGACTCATTTGGAGCTCCAAAAACCTTAAAAACTCACCTCGCGCAAAAACTAAGTCCTTATAACTAGTTTTAGCGAAATCGAGCCTTTAAAGGGCTTTTTTGGCTCCGATGTGAATCTAGCAAAGTTGTTTTGTTCCCAAACGTGTTTTAAATATAAAGTATATTATAATAAGTTTTAGGGACTCATTTGGAGCTCCAAAAAACCTTAAAAACTCAGCTCGCGCAAAAACTAAGTCTTTATAACTAGTTTTGCCGAAACTCAGCATTAACGGGCCTTTTTGGCTCCGATGTGACTCTAGCAAAGTTGTTTTGTTCCCAAACGTGTATTTAAACATATATTATATTATAATAAGTCTTAGGGACTCATTTGGAGCTCCAAAAACCTTAAAAACTCACCTCGCGCAAAAACTAAGTCCTTATAACTAGTTTTAGCGAAATCGAGCCTTTAAAGGGCTTTTTGGCTCCGATGTGAATCTAGCAAAGTTGTTTGTTCCCAACGTGTTTTAAATATAAAGTATATTATAATAAGTTTAGGGACTCATTTGGAGTTCCAAAAAAGCTTAAAAACTCAGTCGCGCGAAAAAACTAAGTCTTTATAACTAGTTTTGCCGAAACAAGCCATTAACGGGCTTTTTGGCTCCGATGTACTCTAGCAAAGTTGTTTTGATCCTAATGAGTATTTGAACTTATCTTATATTATAATAAGTCTTAGGGAATCATTTGGAGCTCCAAAAACATTAAAAACTCACCTCGCGCAAAAACTAAGTCCTTATAACTAGTTTTAGCGTAATCGAGCCTTTAAAGGGCTTTTTGGCTCCGATGTGAATCTAGCAAAGCTAGTTTTGTTCCCATACGTGTATTTAAAATATAAAGTATATTATAATCAGTCTTAGGGACTCATTTGAGCTCCAAAAAACCTTAAAAACTCAGCTCGCGCAAAAACTAGTCTTTATAACTAGGTTTTGCCGAAATCGAGCGATTAACGGGCCCTTTTTGGCTCCGATGTGACTCTAGCAAAGTTGTTTTGTTCCCAAACGTTGTATTTAAACATATAATATATTATAATAAGTCTTAGGGACTCATTTGAGCTTCCAAAAACCTTAAAAACTCACCTCGCGCAAAAACTAAGTCCTTATAACTAGTTTTAGCGAAATCGAGCCTTTAAAGGGCTTTTTTGGCTCCGATGTGAATCTAGCAAAGTTGTTTTGTTCCCAAACGTGTTTTAAATATAAAGTATATTATAATAAGTTTTAGGGACTCATTTGGAGCTCCAAAAAAGCTTAAAAACTCAGCTGCGCTAAAAACTAGTCTTTATAACTGGTTTTGGCCGAAATCGAGCGATTACGGGGGCCTTTTTGGCTCCGATTGACTCTAGCAAAGTTGTTTTGTTCCCAAACGTGTATTTAAACATATAATATATTAATAATAATCTTAGGGACTCATTTGGAGCTTCCAAAAACCTTAAAAAACTCACCTCGCGCAAAAACTAAGTCCTTAGAACTAGTTTTAGCGAAATCGAGCCTTTAAAGGGCTTTTTTGGCTCCGATGTGAATCTAGCAAAGTTGTTTTGTTCCCAAACGTGTTTTAAATATAAAGTATATTATAATAAGTTTTAGGGACTCATTTGGAGTTCCAAAAAAACTTAAAAACTCAGTTCGCTAAAAAACTAAGTCTTTATAACTAGTTTTGCCGAAACCAAGCCATTAACGGTGCTTTTTGGCTCCGAAGTAACTTCTAGCAAAGTTGTTTTGATCCTAATGTGTATTTGAACTTATCTTATATGAAAATAAGTCTTAGGGAATCATTTGGAGCTCCAAAAACCTTAAAAAACTCACCTCGCGCAAAAACTAAGTCCTTATAACTAGTTTTAGCGAAATCGAGCCTTTAAAGGGCTTTTTGGCTCCGATGTGAATCTAGCAAAGTTGTTTTGTTCCCAAACGTGTTTTAAATATAAAGTATATTATAATAAGTCTTAGGGACTCATTTGGAGCTCCAAAAAACCTTAAAAACTCAGCTCGCTCAAAAACTAAGTCTTTATAACTAGTTTTGCGAAACCAAGCCATTAACGGGCTTTTTTGGCCCGATGTAACTCTAGCAAAGTTGTTTTGTTCCCAAACGAGTATTTGAACTTATCTTATATTATAATAAGTCTTAGGGAAACATTTGGAGCTCCCAAAAACATTAAAAAACTCACCTCGCGCAAAAACTAAGTCCTTATAACTAGTTTTACCGTAATCGAGCCTTTAAAGGGCTTTTTGGCTCCGATGTGAATCTAGCAAAGTTGTTTTGCTCCCAAACGTGTATTTAAACAAATAATACATTATAATCAGTCTTAGGGACTCATTTGGAGCTCCCAAAAAACCTTAAAAACTCAGCTCGCGCAAAAACTAAGTCTTTATAACTAGTTTTGCCGAAATCGAGCCATTAACGGGCTTTTTTGGCTCCGATGTGACTCTAGCAAAGTTGTTTTGTTCCCAAACGTGTATTTAAACATATAATATATTATAATAAGTCTTAGGGACTCATTTGGAGCTCCAAAAACCTTAAAAACTCACCTCGCGCAAAAACTAAGTCCTTATAACTAGTTTTAGCGAAATCGAGCCTTTAAAGGGCTTTTTTGGCTCCGATGTGAATCTAGCAAAGTTGTTTTGTTCCCAAACGTGTTTTAAATATAAAGTATATTATAATAAGTCTTAGGGACTCATTTGGAGCTCCAAAAAACCTTAAAAACTCAGCTCGCTCAAAAACTAAGTCTTTATAACTAGTTTTGCCAAAATCAAGCCATTAACGGGCTTTTTTGGCTCCGATGTAACTCTAGCAAAGTTGTTTTGATCCTAAATGAGTATTTAAACTTATCGTATATTATAATAAGTCTTAGGGAAACATTTGGAGCTCCAAAAACCTTAAAAACTCACCTCGCGCAAAAACTAAGTCCTTATAACTAGTTTTACCGTAATCGAGCCTTTAAAGGGCTTTTTGGCTCCGATGTGAATCTAGCAAAGTTGTTTTGCTCCCAAACGTGTATTTAAACAAATAATACATTATAATCAGTCTTAGGGACTCATTTGGAGCTCCAAAAAACCTTAAAAACTCAGCTCGCGCGAAAACTAAGTCTTTATAACTAGTTTTGCGAAATCGAGCCATTAACGGGCCTTTTGGCTCCGATGTGACTCTAGCAAAGTTGTTTTGTTCCCAAACGTGTATTTAAACATATAATATATTATAATAAGTCTTAGGGACTCATTTGGAGCTCCAAAAACCTTAAAAACTCACCTCGCGCAAAAACTAAGTCCTTATAACTAGTTTTAGCGAAATCGAGCCTTTAAAGGGCTTTTTGGCTCCGATGTGAATCTAGCAAAGTTGTTTTGTTCCCAAACGTGTTTTAAATATAAAGTATATTATAATAAGTCTTAGGGACTCATTTGGAGCTCCAAAAAACCTTAAAAACTCAGCTCGCTCAAAAACTAAGTCTTTATAACTAGTTTTGCCGAAACCAAGCCATTAACGGGCTTTTTTGGCTCCGATGTAACTCTAGCAAAGTTGTTTTGATCCCAAACGAGTATTTGAACTTATAATATATTATAATAAGTCTTAGGGAAACATTTGGAGCTCCAAAAAACCTTAAAAAACTCACCTCGCGCAAAAACTAAGTCCTTATAACTAGTTTTACCGTAATCGAGCCTTTAAAGGGCTTTTTGGCTCCGATGTGAATCTAGCAAAGTTGTTTTGCTCCCAAACGTGTATTTAAACAAATAATACATTATAATCAGTCTTAGGGACTCATTTGGAGCTCCAAAAAACCTTAAAAACTCAGCTCGCGCAAAAACTAAGTCTTTATAACTAGTTTTGCCGAAATCGAGCGATTAACGGGCCTTTTTGGCTCCGATGTGACTCTAGCAAAGTTGTTTTGTTCCCAAACGTGTATTTAAACATATAATATATTATAATAAGTCTTAGGGACTCATTTGGAGCTCCAAAAACCTTAAAAACTCACCTCGCGCAAAAACTAAGTCCTTATAACTAGTTTTAGCGTAATCGAGCCTTTAAAGGGCTTTTTGGCTCCGATGTGAATCTAGCAAAGTTGTTTTGTTCCCAAACGTGTTTTAAACATAAAGTATATTATAATAAGTTTTAGGGACTCATTTGGAGCTCCAAAAAACCTTAAAAACTCAGCTCGCTCAAAAACTAAGTCTTTATAACTAGTTTTGCCGAAACCAAGCCATTAACGGGCTTTTTGGCTCCGATGTAACTCTAGCAAAGTTGTTTTGATCCCAAACGAGTATTTGAACTTATCATATATTATAATAAGTCTTAGGGAAACATTTGGAGCTCCAAAAACCTTAAAAAAACTCACCTCGCGCAAAAACTAAGTCCTTATAACTAGTTTTACCGTAATCGAGCCTTTAAAGGGCTTTTTGGCTCCGATGTGAATCTAGCAAAGTTGTTTTGCTCCCAAACGTGTATTTAAACAAATAATACATTATAATCAGTCTTAGGGACTCATTTGGAGCTCCAAAAAACCTTAAAAACTCAGCTCGCGCAAAAACTAAGTCTTTATAACTAGTTTTGCCGAAATCGAGCGATTAACGGGCCTTTTTGGCTCCGATGTGACTCTAGCAAAGTTGTTTTGTTCCCAAACGTGTATTTAAACATATAATATATTATAATAAGTCTTAGGGACTCATTTGGAGCTCCAAAAACCTTAAAAACTCACCTCGCGCAAAAACTAAGTCCTTATAACTAGTTTTAGCGAAATCGAGCCTTTAAAGGGCTTTTTGGCTCCGATGTGAATCTAGCAAAGTTGTTTTGTTCCCAAACGTGTTTTAAATATAAAGTATATTATAATAAGTCTTAGGGACTCATTTGGAGCTCCAAAAACCTTAAAAACTCAGCTCGCTCAAAAACTAAGTCTTTATAACTAGTTTTAGCGAAACCAAGCCATTAACGGGCTTTTTTGGCTCCGATGTAACTCTAGCAAAGTTGTTTTGATCCCAAATGAGTATTTAAACTTATCATATATTATAATAAGTCTTAGGGAAACATTTGGAGCTCCAAAAACATTAAAAAACTCACCTCGCGCAAAAACTAAGTCCTTATAACTAGTTTTACCGTAATCGAGCCTTTAAAGGGCTTTTTGGCTCCGATGTGAATCTAGCAAAGTTGTTTTGCTCCCAAACGTGTATTTAAACAAATAATACATTATAATCAGTCTTAGGGACTCATTTGGAGCTCCAAAAAACCTTAAAAACTCAGCTCGCGCAAAAACTAAGTCTTTATAACTAGTTTTGCCGAAATCGAGCGATTAACGGGCCTTTTTGGCTCCGATGTGACTCTAGCAAAGTTGTTTTGTTCCCAAACGTGTATTTAAACATATAATATATTATAATAAGTCTTAGGGACTCATTTGGAGCTCCAAAAACCTTAAAAAACTCACCTCGCGCAAAAACTAAGTCCTTATAACTAGTTTTAGCGAAATCGAGCCTTTAAAGGGCTTTTTGGCTCCGATGTGAATCTAGCAAAGTTGTTTTGTTCCCAAACGTGTATTTAAACATAAAGTATATTATAATAAGTCTTAGGGACTCATTTGGAGCTCCAAAAAACCTTAAAAACTCAGCTCGCGCAAAAACTAAGTCTTTATAACTAGTTTTGTGCAAACCGAGCCATTAACGGGCTTTTTTGGCTCCGATGTAACTCTAGCAAAGTTGTTTTGTTCCCAAACGAGTATTTAAACATATAATATATTATAATAAGTCTTAGGAACTCATTTGGAGCTCCAAAAACCTTAAAAACTCACCTCGCGCAAAAACTAAGTCCTTATAACTAGTTTTACCGTAATCGAGCCTTTAAAGGGCTTTTTTGGCTCCGATGTGAATCTAGCAAAGTTGTTTTGCTCCCAAACGTGTATTTAAACAAATAATACATTATAATCAGTCTTAGGGACTCATTTGGAGCTCCAAAAAACCTTAAAAACTCAGCTGCGCAAAAAACTAAGTCTTTATAACTAGTTTTGCCGAAATCGAGCCATTAACGGGCCTTTTTGGCTCCGATGTGACTCTAGCAAAGTTGTTTTGTTCCCAAACGTGTATTTAAACATATAATATATTATAATAAGTCTTAGGGACTCATTTGGAGCTCCAAAAACCTTAAAAAACTCACCTCGCGAAAAAACTAAGTCCTTATAACTAGTTTTAGCGAAATCGAGCCTTTAAAGGGCTTTTTGGCTCGATGTGAATCTAGCAAAGTTGTTTTGTTCCCAAACGTGTATTTAAACATAAAGTATATTATAATAAGTCTTAGGGACTCATTTGGAGCTCCAAAAAACCTTAAAAACTCAGCTCGCTCAAAAACTAAGTCTTTATAACTAGTTTTGCCGAAACCAAGCCATTAACGGGCTTTTTTGGCTCCGATGTAACTCTAGCAAAGTTGTTTTGTTCCCAAACGTGTATTTAAACTTATAATATATTATAATAAGTCTTAGGGAAACATTTGGAGCTCCAAAAACCTTAAAAACTCACCTCGCGAAAAAACTAAGTCCTTATAACTAGTTTTACCGTAATCGAGCCTTTAAAGGGCTTTTCGGCTCCGATGTGAATCTAGCAAAGTTGTTTTGCTCCCAAACGTGTATTTAAACAAATAATACATTATAATCAGTCTTAGGGACTCATTTGGAGCTCCAAAAAACCTTAAAAACTCAGCTCGCGCAAAAACTAAGTCTTTATAACTAGTTTTGCCGAAATCGAGCGATTAACGGGCCTTTTTGGCTCCGATGTGACTCTAGCAAAGTTGTTTTGTTCCCAAACGTGTATTTAAACATATAATATATTATAATAAGTCTTAGGGACTCATTTGGAGCTCCAAAAACCTTAAAAACTCACCTCGCGAAAAAACTAAGTCCTTATAACTAGTTTTAGCGAAATCGAGCCTTTAAAGGGCTTTTTTTGGCTCCGATGTGAATCTAGCAAAGTTGTTTTGCTCCCAAACGTGTTTTAAACAAAAAGTATATTATAATAAGTCTTAGGGACTCATTTGGAGCTCCAAAAAACCTTAAAAACTCAGCTCGCGCAAAAACTAAGTCTTTATAACTAGTTTTGCCGAAATCAAGCCATTAACGGGCCTTTTTGGCTCCGATGTGACTCTAGCAAAGTTGTTTTGTTCCCAAACGAGTATTTGAACATATAATATATTATAATAAGTCTTAGGGACACATTTGGAGCTCCAAAAACCTTAAAAACTCACCTCGCGAAAAAACTAAGTCCTTATAACTAGTTTTACCGTAATCGAGCCTTTAAAGGGCTTTTTGGCTCCGATGTGAATCTAGCAAAGTTGTTTTGCTCCCAAACGTGTATTTAAACAAATAATACATTATAATCAGTCTTAGGGACTCATTTGAAGCTCCAAAAAACCTTAAAAACTCAGCTCGCGCAAAAACTAAGTCTTTATAACTAGTTTTGCCAAAATCGAGCGATTAACGGGCCTTTTTGGCTCCGATGTGACTCTAGCAAAGTTGTTTTGTTCCCAAACGTGTATTTAAACATATAATATATTATAATAAGTCTTAGGGACTCATTTGGAGCTCCAAAAACCTTAAAAACTCACCTCGCGAAAAAACTAAGTCCTTATAACTAGTTTTAGCAAATCGAGCCTTTAAAGGGCTTTTTGGCTCCGATGTGAATCTAGCAAAGTTGTTTTGCTCCCAAACGTGTTTTAAACATAAAGTACATTATAATAAGTCTTAGGGACTCATTTGGAGCTCCAAAAAACCTTAAAAACTCAGCTCGCGCAAAAACTAAGTCTTTATAACTAGTTTTGCGAAATCGAGCCATTAACGGGCTTTTTGGCTCCGATGTGACTCTAGCAAAGTTGTTTTGTTCCCAAACGAGTATTTAAACTTATAATATATTATAATAAGTCTTAGGGAAACATTTGGAGCTCCAAAAACCTTAAAAACTCACCTCGCGAAAAAAACTAAGTGCTTATAACTAGTTTTACCGTGTCGAGCCTTTAAAGGGCTTTTGGCTCCGATGTGAATCTAGCAAAGTTGTTTTGCTCCCAAACGTGTATTTAAACAAATAATACATTATAATCAGTCTTAGGGACTCATTTGGAGCTCCAAAAAACCTTAAAAACTCAGCTCGCGCAAAAACTAAGTCTTTATAACTAGTTTTGCCGAAATCGAGCGATTAACGGGCCTTTTTGGCTCCGATGTGACTCTAGCAAAGTTGTTTTGTTCCCAAACGTGTATTTAAACATATAATATATTATAATAAGTCTTAGGGACTCATTTGGAGCTCAAAAACCTTAAAAAACTCACCTCGCAAAAAAACTAAGTCCTTATAACTAGTTTTTGCGTAATCGAGCCTTTAAAGGGCTTTTTGGCTCCGATGTGAATCTAGCAAAGTTGTTTTGCCCCCAAACGTGTATTTAAACAAAAAGTACATTATAATAAGTCTTAGGGACTCATTTGGAGCTCAAAAAACCTTAAAAACTCACCTCGCTCAAAAACTAAGTCTTTATAATAGTTTTTGGGGCGAAATCCGAGCCATTAACGGGCCTTTTTGGCTCCGATGTGACTCTAGCAAAGTTGTTTTGTTCCCAAACGTGTATTTAAACATATAATATATTATAATAAGTCTTAGGGACACATTTGGAGCTCCAAAAAACCTTAAAAACTCACCTCGCGAAAAAACTAAGTGCTTATAACTAGTTTTCTAAGTGTCGAGCCTTTAAAGGCCTTTTGGCTCCGATGTGAATCTAGCAAAAGTTGTTTTGCTCCCAAACGTGTATTTAAACAAATAATACATTATAATCAGTCTTAGGGACTCATTTGGAGCTCAAAAAAACCTTAAAAAACTCAGCCCGGCGCAAAAACTAAGTCTTTATAACTAGTTTTGCCGAAATCAGCGTCACTGGGCTTTTTGGCTCCGATGTGACTCTAGCAAAGTTGTTTTGTTCCCAAACGTGTATTTAAACATATAATATATTATAATAAGTCTTAGGGACTCATTTGGAGCTCAAAAACCTTAAAAACTCACCTCGCGAAAAAACTAAGTGCTTATAACTAGTTTTACCGTAATCGAGCCTTTAAAGGGCTTTTTGGCTCCGATGTGAATCTAGCAAAGTTGTTTTGCTCCCAAACGTGTATTTAAAAAAAAAATACATTATAATCAGTCTTAGGGACTCATTTGGAGCTCAAAAAACCTTAAAAAACTCAGCTCGCTAAAAAACTAAGTCTTTATAACTAGTTTTTGCGAAATCAGGCCATTAACGGGCCTTTTTGGCTCCGATGTGACTCTAGCAAAGTTGTTTTGTTCCCAAACGTGTATTTAAACATATAATATATTATAATAAGTCTTAGGAACACATTTGGAGCTCCAAAAACCTTAAAAACTCACCTCGCGAAAAAACTAAGTGCTTATAACTAGTTTTACGTAATCGAGCCTTTAAAAGGGCTTTTTGGCTCCGATGTGAATCTAGCAAAGTTGTTTTGCTCCCAAACGTGTATTTAAACAAATAATACATTATAATCAGTCTTAGGGACTCATTTGGGGCTCCAAAAAATCTTAAAAACTCAGCTCGCGCAAAAACTAAGTCTTTATAACTAGTTTTGCCGAAATCGGGCGATTAACGGGCCTTTTGGCTCCGATGTGACTCTAGCAAAGTTGTTTTGTTCCCAAACGTGTATTTAAACATATAATATATTATAATAAGTCTTAGGGACTCATTTGGAGCTCCAAAACCTTAAAAACTCACCTCGCAAAAAAACTAAGTGCTTATAACTAGTTTTTGGCGAAGTCCGAGGCCTTTAAAGGGCTTTTTGGCTCCGATGTGAATCTAGCAAAGTTGTTTTGCTCCCAAACGTTTTAAAAAAATCAGTCTTGGGGCCTCTTTTGGGCCCCAAAACAAAAAAAAACCCCCCCCCCCCCCCCCACTCTTTCTTTTTTTTTTTTTTTTTGGGGGGGGGGGGGGGGGGGGGCCCCCCCCCCCCCCCCCGGGGGGGAAAAAAGAGGAGGGGGGGAGGAAGAAGAAAAAAAAAAAAAAAAAAAACAAAAAAAAAAAAAAACCCCCCCCCCCCCCCTCCCCTTTGGGGGGGGGGGGGGGGGTTTTTTTTTGGGGGGGGTGTACCACCGTATTTAAACATATAATATATTATAATAAGTCTTAGGGACACATTTGGAGCTCAAAAACCTTAAAAACTCACCTCGTGAAAAAACTAAGTGCTTATAACTAGTTTTACGTAATCGGCCTTTAAAGGGCCTTTTGGCTCCGATGTGAATCTATCAAAGTTGTTTTGCTCCCAAACGTGTTTTAAACAAATAATACATTATAATCAGTCTTAGGGACTCATTTGAGGCAAAAAACCTTAAAAACTCAGCTCGCGCAAAAAGCTAAGTCTTTATAACTAGTTTGCAAATCGTGATTAGGGCCTTTGTCCGAGTGTGACTCTAGCAAAGTTGTTTTGTTCCCAAGCGTGTATTTAAACATATAATATATTATAATAAGTCTTAGGGACTCATTTGGAGCTCCAAAAACTTAAAACTCACCTGGAAAAAAACTAAGTGCTTATAACTCGTTTCTCCCGTGTCGAGCCTTTAAAGGGCTTTTGGCTCCGATGTGAATCTAGCAAAGTTGTTTTGCTCCCAAACGTGTATTTAAACAAATAATACATTATAATCAGTCTTAGGGACTCATTTGGAGCTCAAAAAACCTTAAAAACTCAGCTCGCAAAAACTAAGTCTTTATAACTAGTTTTGCGAAATCGAGCATTAACGGGCCTTTTGGCTCCGATGTGACTCTAGCAAAGTTGTTTTGTTCCCAAACGTGTATTTAAACATATAATATATTATAATAAGTCTTAGGGACTCATTTGGAGCTCAAAAACCTTAAAACTCACTGGAAAAAAACTAAGTGCTTATAACTAGTTTTACCGTGTCGAGCCTTTAAAGGGCCTTTTGGCTCCGATGTGAATCTAGCAAAGTTGTTTTGCTCCCAAACGTGTATTTAAACAAATAATACATTATAATCAGTCTTAGGGACTCATTTGGAGCTAAAAAAACCTTAAAAACTCAGCTCGCGCAAAAACTAAGTCTTTATAACTAGTTTTGCGAAATCAGCGATTAACGGGCCTTTTGGCTCCGATGTGACTCTAGCAAAGTTGTTTTGTTCCCAAACGTGTATTTAAACATATAATATATTATAATAAGTCTTAGGGACTCATTTGGAGCTAAAAAACCTTAAAAACTCACCTGCGAAAAAACTAAGTGCTTATAACTAGTTTACCGTGTCGAGCCTTTAAAGGGCCTTTTGGCTCCGATGTGAATCTAGCAAAGTTGTTTTGCTCCCAAACGTGTATTTAAACAAATAATACATTATAATCAGTCTTAGGGACTCATTTGGAGTCAAAAAAACCTTAAAAAACTCAGCTCGCGCAAAAACTAAGTCTTTATAACTAGTTTGCGAAATCGAGCGATTAGCGGGCCTTTGGCTCCGATGTGACTCTAGCAAAGTTGTTTTGTTCCCAAACGTGTATTTAAACATATAATATATTATAATAAGTCTTAGGGACTCATTTGGAGCTCAAAAACCTTAAAAACTCACCTGGAAAAAAACTAAGTGCTTATAACTAGTTTCCCGTAATCAGGCCTTTAAAGGGCCTTTTGGCTCCGATGTGAATCTAGCAAAGTTGTTTTGCTCCCAAACGTGTATTTAAACAAATAATACATTATAATCAGTCTTAGGGACTCATTTGGAGCTCAAAAAACCTTAAAACTCAGCTCGGCAAAAACTAAGTCTTTATAACTAGTTTTCGAAATCAGGCGATGGGCAGCTTTGGCTCCGTGTGACTCTAGCAAAGTTGTTTTGTTCCCAAACGTGTATTTAAACATATAATATATTATAATAAGTCTTAGGGACTCATTTGGAGCTCCAAAAACCTTAAAAACTCACTGCGAAAAAAACTAAGTGCTTATAACTAGTTTCAGTAATCCGAGCCTTTAAGGGCCTTTTGGCTCCGATGTGAATCTAGCAAAGTTGTTTTGCTCCCAAACGTGTATTTAAACAAATAATACATTATAATCAGTCTTAGGGACTCATTTGGAGTCAAAAAAACCTTAAAAAACTCAGCTCGCGCAAAAACTAAGTCTTTATAACTAGTTTGGAAATCAGCGATTAACGGGCCTTTGGCTCCGATGTGACTCTAGCAAAGTTGTTTTGTTCCCAAACGTGTATTTAAACATATAATATATTATAATAAGTCTTAGGGACTCATTTGGAGCTCCAAAAACCTTAAAAACTCACTCGCGAAAAAAACTAAGTGCTTATAACTAGTTTCAGTGTCAACGAGCCTTTAAAGGGCCTTTTGGCTCCGATGTGAATCTAGCAAAGTTGTTTTGCTCCCAAACGTGTATTTAAACAAATAATACATTATAATCAGTCTTAGGGACTCATTTGGAGCTCCAAAAAAACTTAAAAACTCAGCTCGCGCAAAAACTAAGTCTTTATAACTAGTTTTGCAGAAATCGGGCGATTAACGGGCCCTTTGGCTCCGATGTGACTCTAGCAAAGTTGTTTTGTTCCCAAACGTGTATTTAAACATATAATATATTATAATAAGTCTTAGGGACTCATTTGGAGCTCAAAAAACCTTAAAAAACTGACCACCCGAAAAAAACTAAGTGCTTATAACTAGTTTTCCGTGTCGAGCCTTTAAAGGGCCTTTGGCTCGATGTGAATCTAGCAAAGTTGTTTTGCTCCCAAACGTGTATTTAAACAAATAATACATTATAATCAGTCTTAGGGACTCATTTGGAGCTCCAAAAACCTTTAAAAACTCAGCTCGGCGCAAAAACTAAGTCTTTATAACAGTTTTGGCGAAATCGAGGCGTTTCCCGGGCCTTTTGGCTCCGATGTGACTCTAGCAAAGTTGTTTTGTTCCCAAACGTGTATTTAAACATATAATATATTATAATAAGTCTTAGGGACTCATTTGGAGCTCAAAAACCTTAAAAAACTCACCTCGCGAAAAAAACTAAGTGCTTATAACTAGTTTTTCCGTCAGTCGAGCCTTTAAAGGGCCTTTTGGCTCCGATGTGAATCTAGCAAAGTTGTTTTGCTCCCAAACGTGTATTTAAACAAATAATACATATAATCAGTCTTAGGGACTCATTTGGGCTCCAAAAAACCTTAAAAACTCAGCTCGCGCAAAAACTAAGTCTTTATAACTAGTTTTGCCAAATGACGATTAACGGGCCTTTGGCTCCGATGTGACTCTAGCAAAGTTGTTTTGTTCCCAAACGTGTATTTAAACATATAATATATTATAATAAGTCTTAGGGACTCATTTGGAGCTCAAAAAAGTTTAAAACTCACCTCCGTAAAAAACTAAGTGCTTATAACTAGTTTTACCGTAGTCGAGCCTTTAAAGGGCCTTTTGGCTCCGATGTGAATCTAGCAAAGTTGTTTTGCTCCCAAACGTGTATTTAAACAAATAATACATTATAATCAGTCTTAGGGACTCATTTGGAGCTCCAAAAAACCTTAAAAAACTCAGCTCGCGCAAAAACTAAGTCTTTATAACTAGTTTTCAGAAATCGAGCGGTGCGAGGCCTTTTGGCTCCGATGTGACTCTAGCAAAGTTGTTTTGTTCCCAAACGTGTATTTAAACATATAATATATTATAATAAGTCTTAGGGACTCATTTGGAGCTCCAAAAACCTTAAAAACTCACTCCGAAAAAAACTAAGTGCTTATAACTAGTTTTACCGTGTCGAGCCTTTAAAGGGCCTTTTGGCTCCGATGTGAATCTAGCAAAGTTGTTTTGCTCCCAAGCGTGTATTTAAACAAATAATACATTATAATCAGTCTTAGGGACTCATTTGGAGCTCAAAAATTAAAAACTCAGCTCGCGCAAAAACTAAGTCTTTATAACTAGTTTTGCAAATCGAGCGATAACGGGGCCTTTGCTCCGATGTGACTCTAGCAAAGTTGTTTTGTTCCCAAACGTGTATTTAAACAATAAATATTATAATAAGTCTTAGGGACTCATTTGGAGCTCAAAAAACCTCAAAAACTCACTCGCGAAAAAACTAAGTGCTTATAACTAGTTTCCGTGTCCGGGCCTTTAAAGGGCCTTTTGGCTCCGATGTGAATCTAGCAAAAGTTGTTTTGCTCCCAAACGTGTATTTAAACAAATAATACATTATAATCAGTCTTAGGGACTCATTTGGAGCTCAAAAAAACCTTAAAAACTCAGCTCGCGAAAAAACTAAATCTTTATAACTAGTTTTGCAAATCGAAGCGGTCATCAGGCCTTTGGCTCCGATGTGACTCTAGCAAAGTTGTTTTGTTCCCAAACGTGTATTTAAACATATAATATATTATAATAAGTCTTAGGGACTCATTTGGAGCTCCAAAAACCTTAAAACTCACCTCGGAAAAAAACTAAGTGCTTATAACTAGTTTTTCCGTGTCGAGCCTTTAAAGGGCCTTTTGGCTCGATGTGAATCTAGCAAAGTTGTTTTGCTCCCAAACGTGTATTTAAACAAATAATACATTATAATCAGTCTTAGGGACTCATTTGGAGCTCCAAAAAACCTTAAAAACTCAGCTCGCGCAAAAACTAAGTCTTTATAACTAGTTTTGCCCGAAATCGAGCGTTTAATGGGCCTTTTGGCTCCGATGTGACTCTAGCAAAGTTGTTTTGTTCCCAAACGTGTATTTAAACATATAATATATTATAATAAGTCTTAGGGACTCATTTGGAGCTCCAAAAACCTTAAAAAACTCACCTCGCGCAAAAAACTAAGTGCTTATAACTAGTTTCCGTGTCCGAGGCCTTTAAAAGGGCCTTTTGGCTCCGATGTGAATCTAACAAAAGTTGTTTTGCTCCCAAACGTGTATTTAAACAAATAATACATTATAATCAGTCTTAGGGACTCATTTGGAGCTCAAAAAACCTTAAAAACTCAGCTCCGCAAAAACTAAGTCTTTATAACTAGTTTTGCCGAAATCGAACGGCACGGGCCTTCGCTCCGATGTGACTCTAGCAAAGTTGTTTTGTTCCCAAACGTGTATTTAAACATATAATATATTATAATAAGTCTTAGGGACTCATTTGGAGCTCCAAAAACCTCAAAAACTTCTCGGAAAAAAACTAAGTGCTTATAACTAGTTTTACTCGTGTCGAGCCTTTAAAAGGGCCTTTTGGCTCCGATGTGAATCTAGCAAAGTTGTTTTGCTCCCAAGCGTGTATTTAAACAAATAATACATTATAATCAGTCTTAGGGACTCATTTGGAGCTCGAAAAAACCTTAAAAACTCAGCTCGCGAAAAACTAAGTCTTTATAACTAGTTTTGCGAAATCGAGGCCGTTAGCGGGCCTTTTGGCTCGATGTGACTCTAGCAAAGTTGTTTTGTTCCCAAACGTGTATTTAAACATATAATATATTATAATAAGTCTTAGGGACTCATTTGGAGCTCAAAAACCTTAAAAACTCACCTGCGAAAAAAACTAAGTGCTTATAACTAGTTTTACGTGTCGAGCCTTTAAAAGGGCCTTTTGGCTCCGATGTGAATCTAGCAAAGTTGTTTTGCTCCCAAGCGTGTATTTAAACAAATAATACATTATAATCAGTCTTAGGGACTCATTTGGAGCTCGAAAAAAACCTTAAAAACTCAGCTCGCGCAAAAACTAAGTCTTATAACAGTTTTGCGAAATCAGACGACAACGGGCCTTTTGGCTCCGATGTGACTCTAGCAAAGTTGTTTTGTTCCCAAACGTGTATTTAAACATATAATATATTATAATAAGTCTTAGGGACTCATTTGGAGCTCCAAAAACCTTTAAAACTCACCTGGAAAAAACTAAGTGCTTATAACTAGTTTCAGTGTCGAGCCTTTAAAGGGCCTTTTGGCTCCGATGTGAATCTAGCAAAGTTGTTTTGCTCCCAAACGTGTATTTAAACAAATAATACATTATAATCAGTCTTAGGGACTCATTTGGAGCTCAAAAAAACCTTAAAAACTCAGCTCGCGCAAAAACTAAGTCTTTATAACAGTTTTGCAGAAATCAGCGGTGCGGGCCTTTGGCTCGATGTGACTCTAGCAAAGTTGTTTTGTTCCCAAACGTGTATTTAAACATATAATATATTATAATAAGTCTTAGGGACTCATTTGGAGCTCCAAAAACCTTAAAAACTCACCTCGCGAAAAAACTAAGTGCTTATAACTAGTTTTCCGTAGTCGAGCCTTTAAAGGGCCTTTTGGCTCGATGTGAATCTAGCAAAGTTGTTTTGCTCCCAAGCGTGTATTTAAACAAATAATACATTATAATCAGTCTTAGGGACTCATTTGGAGCTCCAAAAAACCTTAAAAACTCAGCTCGCGCAAAAACTAAGTCTTTATAACTAGTTTTGCCAGAAATCGCCGTAGCAGGCCTTTGGCTCCGATGTGACTCTAGCAAAGTTGTTTTGTTCCCAAACGTGTATTTAAACATATAATATATTATAATAAGTCTTAGGGACATTTGGAGCTCAAAAAACCTTAAAAACTCACCTGCGAAAAAAACTAAGTGCTTATAACTAGTTTCACCGTGTCGAGCCTTTAAAGGGCCTTTTGGCTCCGATGTGAATCTAGCAAAGTTGTTTTGCTCCCAAACGTGTATTTAAACAAATAATACATTATAATCAGTCTTAGGGACTCATTTGGAGCCCCGAAAAAACCTAAAAAACTCAGCTCGTGCCAAAAACTAAGTCTTTATAACAGTTTTGCGAAATCAGCGATTAACGGGCCTTTTGGCTCCGATGTGACTCTAGCAAAGTTGTTTTGTTCCCAAACGTGTATTTAAACATATAATATATTATAATAAGTCTTAGGGACTCATTTGGAGCTCAAAAACCTCAAAAACTCACTCGGAAAAAACTAAGTGCTTATAACTAGTTTTACCGTAGTCGAGCCTTAAAGGGCCTTTTGGCTCCGATGTGAATCTAGCAAAGTTGTTTTGCTCCCAAACGTGTATTTAAACAAATAATACATTATAATCAGTCTTAGGGACTCATTTGGAGCTCGAAAAACCTTAAAAACTCAGCTCGCGCAAAAAACTAAGTCTTTATAACTAGTTTTGCCGAAATCGAGCGGTCGCGGGGCCTTTGGCTCCGGTGTGACTCTAGCAAAGTTGTTTTGTTCCCAAACGTGTATTTAAACATATAATATATTATAATAAGTCTTAGGGACTCATTTGGAGCTCCAAAAACCTTAAAAACTCACCTCGCGAAAAAAACTAAGTGCTTATAACTAGTTTTACCGTGTCGAGCCTTTAAAAGGGCCTTTTGGCTCGATGTGAATCTAGCAAAGTTGTTTTGCTCCCAAACGTGTATTTAAACAAATAATACATTATAATCAGTCTTAGGGACTCATTTGGAGCTCAAAAAAACCTTAAAAACTCAGCTCGCGCAAAAACTAAGTCTTTATAACTAGTTTTGCGAAATCGAGCCGTTGCGGGCCTTTGGCTCCGATGTGACTCTAGCAAAGTTGTTTTGTTCCCAAACGTGTATTTAAACATATAATATATTATAATAAGTCTTAGGGACTCATTTGGAGCTCCAAAAACCTTAAAAAACTCACCTGCGAAAAAAACTAAGTGCTTATAACTAGTTTCCGTAGTCGAGCCTTTAAAGGGCCTTTTGGCTCGATGTGAATCTAGCAAAGTTGTTTTGCTCCCAAGCGTGTATTTAAACAAATAATACATTATAATCAGTCTTAGGGACTCATTTGGAGCTCAAAAAAACCTTAAAAACTCAGCTCGCATAAAAACTAAGTCTTTATAACTAGTTTCCGAAATCAAGCGATTAACGGGCCTTTGGCTCCGATGTGACTCTAGCAAAGTTGTTTTGTTCCCAAACGTGTATTTAAACATATAATATATTATAATAAGTCTTAGGGACTCATTTGGAGCTCAAAAACCTTAAAAAACTCACTCGCGAAAAAAACTAAGTGCTTATAACAGTTTTACCCATGTCGAGCCTTTAAAGGGCCTTTTGGCTCGATGTGAATCTAGCAAAGTTGTTTTGCTCCCAAACGTGTATTTAAACAAATAATACATTATAATCAGTCTTAGGGACTCATTTGGAGCTCGAAAAAACCTTAAAAACTCAGCTCGCGCAAAAACTAAGTCTTTATAACAGTTTGCCGAAATCGAGCGATTACGGGCCTTTGGCTCCGATGTGACTCTAGCAAAGTTGTTTGTTCCCAAACGTGTATTTAAACATATAATATATTATAATAAGTCTTAGGGACTCATTTGGAGCTCAAAAACCTTAAAAAACTCACCTCACGAAAAAAACTAAGTGCTTATAACTAGTTTTTCCTACGTCGAGCCTTTAAAGGGCCTTTTGGCTCCGATGTGAATCTAGCAAAGTTGTTTTGTTCCCAAGCGTGTATTTAAACAAATAATACATTATAATCAGTCTAGGGACTCATTTGGAGCCCCAAAAACCTTAAAAACTCAGCTGAAAAAACTAAGTCTTTATAACAGTTTTGCAAAATCGAGCGGTTAACGGGCCTTTGGCTCCGATGTGACTCTAGCAAAGTTGTTTTGTTCCCAAACGTGTATTTAAACATATAATATATTATAATAAGTCTTAGGGACTCATTTGGAGCTCCAAAAACCTTAAAAACTCACTCGAAAAAACTAAGTGCTTATAACTGTTTTACGTGTCCAGCCTTTAAAAGGGCCTTTTGGCTCCGATGTGAATCTAGCAAAGTTGTTTTGCTCCCAAGCGTGTATTTAAACAAATAATACATTATAATCAGTCTTAGGGACTCATTTGGAGCTCAAAAAAACCTTAAAAAAACTCAGCTCGCGCAAAAACTAAGTCTTATAACTAGTTTTGCCGAAATCGAGCCTTTAAAGGGCCTTTGGCTCCGATGTGACTCTAGCAAAGTTGTTTTGTTCCCAAACGTGTATTTAAACATATAATATATTATAATAAGTCTTAGGGACTCATTTGGAGCTCAAAAACCTTAAAAAACTCACCTCACAAAAAAACTAAGTGCTTATAACTAGTTTACCGTGTCACGAGCCTTTAAAGGGCCTTTTGGCTCGATGTGAATCTAGCAAAGTTGTTTTGCTCCCAAGCGTGTATTTAAACAAATAATACATTATAATCAGTCTTAGGGACTCATTTGGAGCCCGAAAAAACCTTAAAAACTCAGCTCGGCGCAAAAACTAAGTCTTTATAACTAGTTTTGCGAAATCAGGCGATTAATGGGCCTTTTGGCTCGATGTGACTCTAGCAAAGTTGTTTTGTTCCCAAACGTGTATTTAAACATATAATATATTATAATAAGTCTTAGGGACTCATTTGGAGCTCAAAAACCTTAAAAAACTCACTGCGAAAAAAACTAAGTGCTTATAACTAGTTTTACCGTGTCGAGCCTTTAAAGGGCCTTTTGGCTCCGAGGAATCTAACAAAGTTGTTTTGCTCCCAAACGTGTATTTAAACAAATAATACATTATAATCAGTCTTAGGGACTCATTTGGAGCTCGAAAAAACCTTAAAAACTCAGCTCGCGCAAAAAACTAAGTCTTTATAACTAGTTTTCCGAAATCAAGCGATTAGCGGGCCTTTTGGCTCGATGTGACTCTAGCAAAGTTGTTTTGTTCCCAAACGTGTATTTAAACATATAATATATTATAATAAGTCTTAGGGACTCATTTGGAGCTAAAAAACCTTAAAAACTCACCTCGCGAAAAAACTAAGTGCTTATAACTAGTTTCACCGTAGTCGAGCCTTAAAGGGCCTTTTGGCTCCGGTGTGAATCTAGCAAATTGTTTTGCTCCCAAACGTGTATTTAAACAAATAATACATTATAATCAGTCTAGGGACTCATTTGGAGCTCCAAAAAACCTTAAAAACTCAGCTCGCGCAAAAACTAAGTCTTTATAACTAGTTTTGCGAAATCAAAGCAGTGCGGGCCTTTGGCTCCGTGTGACTCTAGCAAAGTTGTTTTGTTCCCAAACGTGTATTTAAACATATAATATATTATAATAAGTCTTAGGGACTCTTTGGGGCTCCAAAAACCTTAAAAAACTCACCTCGCGAAAAAAACTAAGTGCTTATAACAGTTTAACGTGTCGAGCCTTTAAAGGGCCTTTTGGCTCCGATGTGAATCTAGCAAAGTTGTTTTGCTCCCAAGCGTGTATTTAAACAAATAATACATTATAATCAGTCTTAGGGACTCATTTGGAGCAAAAAAACCTTAAAAACTCAGCTCGCGCAAAAACTAAGTCTTTATAACTAGTTTTGCGAAATCAGGCGATTAACGGGCCTTTTGGCTCCGATGTGACTCTAGCAAAGTTGTTTTGTTCCCAAACGTGTATTTAAACATATAATATATTATAATAAGTCTTAGGGACTCATTTGGAGCTCAAAAAACCTTAAAAAACTCACCTCGCACGAAAAAACTAAGTGCTTATAACTAGTTTCTGTGTCGAGCCTTTAAAGGGCCTTTTGGCTCGATGTGAATCTAGCAAAGTTGTTTTGCTCCCAAACGTGTATTTAAACAAATAATACATTATAATCAGTCTTAGGGACTCATTTGGAGCTCCAAAAAAACCTTAAAAACTCAGCTCGCGCAAAAACTAAGTCTTTATAACTAGTTTTGCGAAATCGAGCGGTCACGGGCCTTTTGGCTCCGATGTGACTCTAGCAAAGTTGTTTTGTTCCCAAACGTGTATTTAAACATATAATATATTATAATAAGTCTTAGGGACTCATTTGGAGCTCCAAAAACCTTAAAAACTCACCTCTCGAAAAAAACTAAGTGCTTATAACTAGTTTCTACCGTAATCGGGCCTTTAAAAGGGCCTTTTGGCTCCGATGTGAATCTAGCAAAGTTGTTTTGCTCCCAAACTGTATTTAAACAAATAATACATTATAATCAGTCTTAGGGACTCATTTGGAGCTCGAAAAAACCTTAAAAACTCAGCTCGCGCAAAAACTAAGTCTTTAACAGTTTGCCGAAATCGAGCGTTAACGGGCCTTTGGCTCGAGTGATCTAGCAAAGTTGTTTTGTTCCCAAACGTGTATTTAAACATATAATATATTATAATAAGTCTTAGGGACTCATTTGGAGCTCAAAAAACCTTAAAAACTCACTGCCAAAAAACTAAGTGCTTATAACTAGTTTCAGTGTCGAGCCTTAAAGGGCCTTTTGGCTCCGATGTGAATCTAGCAAAGTTGTTTTGCTCCCAAGCGTGTATTTAAACAAATAATACATTATAATCAGTCTTAGGGACTCATTTGGAGCTCGAAAAAACCTTAAAAACTCAGTCGCAAAAACTAAGTCTTTATAACTAGTTTGCCGAAATCGCGCGATTGCGGGCCTTTGGCTCCATGTGACTCTAGCAAAGTTGTTTTGTTCCCAAACGTGTATTTAAACATATAATATATTATAATAAGTCTTAGGGACTCATTTGGAGCTCCAAAAACCTTAAAAACTCACTGAAAAAACTAAGTGCTTATAACTAGTTTACGTGTCGAGCCTTTAAAGGGCTTTTGGCTCGATGTGAATCTAGCAAAGTTGTTTTGCTCCCAAGCGTGTATTTAAACAAATAATACATTATAATCAGTCTTAGGGACTCATTTGGAGCTCCAAAAAACTAAAAAACTCAGCTCGCGCAAAAACTAAGTCTTTATAACTAGTTTTGCGAAATCAAGCGTTTACGGGCCTTTTGGCTCGATGTGACTCTAGCAAAGTTGTTTTGTTCCCAAACGTGTATTTAAACATATAATATATTATAATAAGTCTTAGGGACTCATTTGGAGCTCAAAAAGCTTAAAAACTCATGTGAAAAAAACTAAGTGCTTATAACTAGTTTACGTATCGGGGCCTTTAAAAAGGGCCTTTTGGCTCGATGTGAATCTAGCAAAGTTGTTTTGCTCCCAAACGTGTATTTAAACAAATAATACATTATAATCAGTCTTAGGGACTCATTTGGAGCTCAAAAAAACCTTAAAAACTCAGCTCGCGCAAAAACTAAGTCTTTATAACTAGTTTTGCCGAAATCGGCCGATTAACGGGCCTTTGCTCCGATGTGACTCTAGCAAAGTTGTTTTGTTCCCAAGCGTGTATTTAAACATATAATATATTATAATAAGTCTTAGGGACTCATTTGGAGCTCAAAAACCTTAAAAAACTCACCTCGAAAAAAAACTAAGTGCTTATAACAGTTTTCAAGTAATGTCGGGGCCTTTAAAAGGGCCTTTTGGCTCCGATGTGAATCTAGCAAAGTTGTTTTGCTCCCAAGCGTGTATTTAAACAAATAATACATTATAATCAGTCTTAGGGACTCATTTGGAGCTCAAAAAAACCTTAAAAACTCAGCTCGCGCAAAAACTAAGTCTTTATAACTAGTTTTGCGAAATCGGCATTAACGGGCCTTTGGCTCCGATGTGACTCTAGCAAAGTTGTTTTGTTCCCAAACGTGTATTTAAACATATAATATATTATAATAAGTCTTAGGGACTCATTTGGAGCTCAAAAACCTTAAAAACTCACCTCGCGAAAAAAACTAAGTGCTTATAACTAGTTTTCAGTGTCGAGCCTTTAAAGGGCCTTTTGGCTCCGATGTGAATCTAGCAAAGTTGTTTTGCTCCCAAACGTGTATTTAAACAAATAATACATTATAATCAGTCTTAGGGACTCATTTGGGCTCCAAAAAACCTTAAAAACTCAGCTCGCGCAAAAACTAAGTCTTTATAACTAGTTTTAGAAATCGCCGATAGCGGGCCTTTGGCTCCGATGTGACTCTAGCAAAGTTGTTTTGTTCCCAAACGTGTATTTAAACATATAATATATTATAATAAGTCTTAGGGACTCATTTGGAGCTCAAAAACCTTAAAAACTCACTGGAAAAAACTAAGTGCTTATAACTAGTTTCATATGTCGAGCCTTTAAAAGGGCCTTTTGGCTCGATGTGAATCTAGCAAAGTTGTTTTGCTCCCAAACGTGTATTTAAACAAATAATACATTATAATCAGTCTTAGGGACTCATTTGGAGCTCAAAAAAACCTTAAAAACTCAGCTCGCGCCAAAAACTAAATCTTATAAAGTTTGCCAAATCAAGCGATTGCAGACGGCCTTTTGGCTCCGATGTGACTCTAGCAAAGTTGTTTTGTTCCCAAACGTGTATTTAAACATATAATATATTATAATAAGTCTTAGGGACACATTTGGAGCTCCAAAAACCTTAAAAACTCTCTGCGAAAAAAACTAAGTGCTTATAACTAGTTTTCCCGTAGTCGAGCCTTTAAAGGGCCTTTTGGCTCCGAGTGAATCTAGCCAAAGTTGTTTTGCCCCCAAACGTGTATTTAAACAAATAATACATTATAATCAGTCTTAGGGACTCATTTGGAGCTAAAAAACCTTAAAAACTCAGCTCGCGCAAAAACTAAGTCTTTATAACTAGTTTTGCGAAATCGGCGATTAACGGGCCTTTTGGCTCCGATGTGACTCTAGCAAAGTTGTTTTGTTCCCAAACGTGTATTTAAACATATAATATATTATAATAAGTCTTAGGGACTCATTTGGAGCTCCAAAAACCTTAAAAACTCACCTCGCGAAAAAAACTAAGTGCTTATAACTAGTTTTACCGTAATCGGGCCTTTAAAGGGCCTTTTGGCTCCGATGTGAATCTAGCAAAGTTGTTTTGCTCCCAAACGTGTATTTAAACAAATAATACATTATAATCAGTCTTAGGGACTCATTTGGAGCTCAAAAACCCTTAAAAACTCAGCTCGCGCAAAAACTAAGTCTTTATAACTAGTTTTGCGAAATCAAGCGATAACAGGCCTTTGGCTCCCATGTGACTCTAGCAAAGTTGTTTTGTTCCCAAACGTGTATTTAAACATATAATATATTATAATAAGTCTTAGGGACTCATTTGGAGCTCCAAAAACCTTAAAAACTCTCTTGCGAAAAAAACTAAGTGCTTATAACTAGTTTTACGTGTCGAGCCTTTAAAAGGGCCTTTTGGCTCCGATGTGAATCTAGCAAAGTTGTTTTGCTCCCAAACGTGTATTTAAACAAATAATACATTATAATCAGTCTTAGGGACTCATTTGGAGCTCAAAAAAACCTTAAAAACTCAGCTCGCGCAAAAACTAAGTCTTTATAACTAGTTTTGCGAAATCGAGCGATCGGCGCCTTTGGCTCCGATGTGACTCTAGCAAAGTTGTTTTGTTCCCAAACGTGTATTTAAACATATAATATATTATAATAAGTCTTAGGGACTCATTTGGAGCTCAAAAACTTAAAAACTCACCTGCGAAAAAAACTAAGTGCTTATAACTAGTTTTACGTAGTCGAGCCTTTAAAGGGCCTTTTGGCTCGATGTGAATCTAGAAAGTTGTTTTGCTCCCAAACGTGTATTTAAACAAATAATACATTATAATCAGTCTTAGGGACTCATTTGGAGCTCAAAAAAACCTTAAAAACTCAGCTCGCGCAAAAACTAAGTCTTTATAACTAGTTTTGCGAAATCGGCGGTTGCGGGCCCTTTTGGCTCGATGTGACTCTAGCAAAGTTGTTTTGTTCCCAAGCGTGTATTTAAACATATAATATATTATAATAAGTCTTAGGGACTCATTTGGAGCTCCAAAAACCTTGAAAAACTCACCTCGCGAAAAAAACTAAGTGCTTATAACTAGTTTTACCGTGTCGAGCCTTTAAAAGGGCCTTTTGGCTCGGTGTGAATCTAGCAAAGTTGTTTTGCTCCCAAGCGTGTATTTAAACAAATAATACATTATAATCAGTCTTAGGGACTCATTTGGAGCTCCAAAAAACCTTAAAAACTCAGCTCGCGCAAAAACTAAGTCTTTATAACTAGTTTTGCGAAATCAAGCGATTAACGGGCCTTTGGCTCGATGTGACTCTAGCAAAGTTGTTTTGTTCCCAAACGTGTATTTAAACATATAATATATTATAATAAGTCTTAGGGACTCATTTGGAGCTCAAAAACCTTAAAAACTCACCTGCGAAAAAACTAAGTGCTTATAACTAGTTTCCGTGTCGAGCCTTTAAAAGGGCCTTTTGGCTCCGATGTGAATCTAGCAAAGTTGTTTTGCTCCCAAGCGTGTATTTAAACAAATAATACATTATAATCAGTCTTAGGGACTCATTTGGAGCTCAAAAAAACCTTAAAAACTCAGCTCGCGCAAAAACTAAGTCTTTATAACTAGTTTTGCAGAAATCGAACGGTAACCGGGCCTTTGGCTCCGATGTGACTCTAGCAAAGTTGTTTTGTTCCCAAACGTGTATTTAAACATATAATATATTATAATAAGTCTTAGGGACTCATTTGGAGCTCCAAAAACCTTAAAAACTCACTGGAAAAAACTAAGTGCTTATAACAGTTTTGTGTCCGAGGCCTTTAAAGGGCCTTTTGGCTCCGATGTGAATCTAGCAAAGTTGTTTTGCTCCCAAACGTGTATTTAAACAAATAATACATTATAATCAGTCTTAGGGACTCATTTGGAGCTCCAAAAACCTTAAAAACTCCGTTCAGCGCAAAAAACTAAGTCTTTATAACTAGTTTTGCCGAAATCGAGCGATTAACGGCCCTCGGCTCGATGTGACTCTAGCAAAGTTGTTTTGTTCCCAAACGTGTATTTAAACATATAATATATTATAATAAGTCTTAGGGACTCATTTGGAGCTCAAAAACCTTAAAAAACTCACCTCGCGAAAAAACTAAGTGCTTATAACTAGTTTTTATGTCCAGGCCTTTAAAGGGCCTTTTGGCTCCGATGTGAATCTAGCAAAGTTGTTTTGCTCCCAAACGTGTATTTAAACAAATAATACATTATAATCAGTCTTAGGGACTCATTTGGAGCCCAAAAAAACTACAAAAACTCAGCTCGCGCAAAAAACTAAGTCTTTATAACTAGTTTTGCCGAAATCAGCGATGTAGGCCTTTTGGCTCCGATGTGACTCTAGCAAAGTTGTTTTGTTCCCAAACGTGTATTTAAACATATAATATATTATAATAAGTCTTAGGGACACATTTGGAGCTCCAAACACCTTAAAAACTCACCTCGCGAAAAAACTAAGTGCTTATAACTAGTTTAGTGTCGAGCCTTTAAAGGGCCTTTTGGCTCCGATGTGAATCTAGCAAAGTTGTTTTGCTCCCAAACGTGTATTTAAACAAATAATACATTATAATCAGTCTTAGGGACTCATTTGGAGCTCAAAAAAACCTTAAAAACTCAGCTCGCAAAAAACTAAATCTTTATAACTAGTTTTGCGAAATCGACGGTAAGGCCTTTGGCTCCGATGTGACTCTAGCAAAGTTGTTTTGTTCCCAAACGTGTATTTAAACATATAATATATTATAATAAGTCTTAGGGACTCATTTGGAGCTCCAAAAACATTAAAAAACTCACCTCGCGAAAAAAACTAAGTGCTTATAACTAGTTTTACCGTAGTCGAGCCTTTAAAGGCCTTTTGGCTCCGATGTGAATCTAGCAAAGTTGTTTTGCTCCCAAGCGTGTATTTAAAAAATAATACATTATAATCAGTCTTAGGGACTCATTTGGAGTCCAAAAAACCTTAAAAAACTCAGCCCGCGCAAAAACTAAGTCTTTATAACTAGTTTTGCGAAATCAAGCGATCGCGGGCCTTTGGCTCCGATGTGACTCTAGCAAAGTTGTTTTGTTCCCAAACGTGTATTTAAACATATAATATATTATAATAAGTCTAGGGACTCATTTGGAGCTCAAAACCTTAAAAACTCACCTGAAAAAAACTAAGTGCTTATAACTAGTTTTACCGTTGTCGAGCCTTTAAAAGGGCCTTTTGGCTCCGATGTGAATCTAGCAAAGTTGTTTTGCTCCCAAACGTGTATTTAAACAAATAATACATTATAATCAGTCTTAGGGACTCATTTGGAGCTCAAAAAAACCTTAAAAACTCAGCTCGCGAAAAAACTAAGTCTTTATAACTAGTTTTGCCGTAATCGAGCCTTTAACGGGCCTTTGGCTCCGATGTGACTCTAGCAAAGTTGTTTTGTTCCCAAACGTGTATTTAAACATATAATATATTATAATAAGTCTTAGGGACTAATTTGGAGCTCAAAAAACCTTAAAAACTCACCTCGCGAAAAAACTAAGTGCTTATAACTAGTTTTACCGTAGTCGGCCTTTAAAGGGCCTTTTGGCTCGATGTGAATCTAGCAAAGTTGTTTTGCTCCCAAACGTGTATTTAAACAAATAATACATTATAATCAGTCTTAGGGACTCATTTGGAGCTCGAAAAAACCTTAAAAACTCAGCTCGCGCAAAAAACTAAGTCTTTATAACTAGTTTTGCCGAAATCGAGCCTTTAACGGGCCTTCGGCTCCGTGTGACTCTAGCAAAGTTGTTTTGTTCCCAAACGTGTATTTAAACATATAATATATTATAATAAGTCTTAGGGACACATTTGGAGCTCCAAAAACCTTAAAAACTCACTGCGAAAAAAACTAAGTGCTTATAAAGTTTTCCGTGTCGAGCCTTTAAAGGGCCTTTTGGCTCCGATGTGAATCTAGCAAAGTTGTTTTGCTCCCAAACGTGTATTTAAACAAATAAACATTATAATCAGTCTTAGGGACTCATTTGGAGCTCCAAAAAACCTTAAAAACTCAGCTCGCGCAAAAACTAAGTCTTTATAACTAGTTTTGCCGAAATCGAGCTTAACGGGCCCTTTGGCTCCGATGTGACTCTAGCAAAGTTGTTTTGTTCCCAAACGTGTATTTAAACATATAATATATTATAATAAGTCTTAGGGACTCATTTGGAGCTCAAAAACCTTAAAAAAACTCACTCGCGAAAAAAACTAAGTGCTTATAACTAGTTTTGCCGTAGTCGAGCCTTTAAAGGGCCTTTTGGCTCCGATGTGAATCTAGCAAAGTTGTTTTGCTCCCAAGCGTGTATTTAAACAAATAATACATTATAATCAGTCTTAGGGACTCATTTGGAGCTCAAAAAACCTTAAAAAACTCAGCTCGCGCAAAAACTAAGTCTTTATAACTAGTTTTGCGAAATCGAGGCCTTTAACGGGCCTTTTGGCTCCGATGTGACTCTAGCAAAGTTGTTTTGTTCCCAAACGTGTATTTAAACATATAATATATTATAATAAGTCTTAGGGACTCATTTGGAGCTCAAAAACCTTAAAAAACTCACCTCTCGAAAAAAACTAAGTGCTTATAACTAGTTTTCCGTGTCGAGCCTTTAAAGGCCTTTTGGCTCCGATGTGAATCTAGCAAAGTTGTTTTGCTCCCAAACGTGTATTTAAACAAATAATACATTATAATCAGTCTTAGGGACTCATTTGGAGCCCAAAAAAAGCTTAAAAACTCAGTCGAAAAAACTAGTCTTTATAACAGTTTGCCGAAATCGAGCGGTGCGGGCCTTTGGCTCCGATGTGACTCTAGCAAAGTTGTTTTGTTCCCAAACGTGTATTTAAACATATAATATATTATAATAAGTCTTAGGGACTCATTTGGAGCTCAAAAACCTTAAAAACTCACTCGCGAAAAAAACTAAGTGCTTATAACTAGTTTCCGTGTGAGGCCTTTAAAGGGCCTTTTGGCTCCGATGTGAATCTAGCAAAGTTGTTTTGCTCCCAAGCGTGTATTTAAACAAATAATACATTATAATCAGTCTTAGGGACTCATTTGGAGCTCAAAAAAACCTTAAAAACTCAGCTCGCACAAAAAAAGTCTTTATAACAGTTTTGCCGAAATCAGCCCGATGCGGGCCTTTGGCTCCGATGTGACTCTAGCAAAGTTGTTTTGTTCCCAAACGTGTATTTAAACATATAATATATTATAATAAGTCTTAGGGACACATTTGGAGCTCCAAAAACCTTAAAAACTCACCTCGCTGAAAAAACTAAGTGCTTATAACTAGTTTCACCGTAGTCGAGCCTTTAAAGGGCCTTTTGGCTCCGATGTGAATCTAGCAAAGTTGTTTTGCTCCCAAACGTGTATTTAAACAAATAATACATTATAATCAGTCTTAGGGACTCATTTGGAGGCCCAAAAAAACCTTAAAAACTCAGCTCGCGCAAAAACTAAGTCTTTATAACTAGTTTTGCGAAATCAGCTATGCGGGCCTTCGGCTCCGATGTGACTCTAGCAAAGTTGTTTTGTTCCCAAGCGTGTATTTAAACATATAATATATTATAATAAGTCTTAGGGACTCATTTGGAGCTCCAAAAACCTTAAAAACTCACTGCGAAAAAAACTAAGTCTTATAACAGTTTTCCGTAGTCGAGCCTTTAAAGGGGCCTTTTGGCTCCGATGTGAATCTAGCAAGTTGTTTTGCTCCCAAGCGTGTATTTAAACAAATAATACATTATAATCAGTCTTAGGGACTCATTTGGAGCTCGAAAAAACTTAAAAACTCAGCTCGCGCAAAAACTAAGTCTTTATAACTAGTTTTGCGAAATCGCCATTAACGGGCCTTTGGCTCCGATGTGACTCTAGCAAAGTTGTTTGTTCCCAAGCGTGTATTTAAACATATAATATATTATAATAAGTCTTAGGGACTCATTTGGAGCTCAAAAACCTTAAAAAACTCACCTGCGAAAAAAACTAAGTGCTTATAACCGTTTTGCGTAATGTCCGAGCCTTTAAAGGGCCTTTTGGCTCCGATGTGAATCTAGCAAAGTTGTTTTGCTCCCAAGCGTGTATTTAAACAAATAATACATTATAATCAGTCTTAGGGACTCATTTGGAGCTCCAAAAAACCTTAAAAACTCAGCTCGCGAAAAAACTAAGTCTTTATAACTAGTTTGCCGAAATCGGGCATTGCGGGCCTTTTGGCTCCGATGTGACTCTAGCAAAGTTGTTTTGTTCCCAAACGTGTATTTAAACATATAATATATTATAATAAGTCTTAGGGACTCATTTGGAGCTCAAAAAGGCCATAAAATCACCTCGCGAAAAAAACTAAGTGCTATAACTAGTTTTCCGTGTCGAGCCTTTAAAGGGCCTTTTGGCTCCGATGTGAATCTAGGAAAGTTTTTTGCTCCCAAACGTGTATTTAAACAAATAATACATTATAATCAGTCTTAGGGACTCATTTGGAGCTCAAAAAACCTTAAAAACTCAGCTCGCGAAAAAACTAAGTCTTTATAACTAGTTTTGCGAAATCGACGATAACGGGCTTTTGGCTCCGATGTGACTCTAGCAAAGTTGTTTTGTTCCCAAACGTGTATTTAAACATATAATATATTATAATAAGTCTTAGGGACTCATTTGGAGCTCAAAAACCATAAAAAACTCACTGGAAAAAAACTAAGTGCTTATAACTAGTTTACCGTAGTCGAGCCTTTAAAGGGCCTTTTGGCTCCGATGTGAATCTAGCAAAGTTGTTTTGCTCCCAAGCGTGTATTTAAACAAATAATACATTATAATCAGTCTTAGGGACTCATTTGGAGTCAAAAAAACCTTAAAAACTCAGCTCGCGCAAAAACTAAGTCTTTATAACTAGTTTGCTGAAATCAAGCCTTTAAGGCCTTGGCTCGAGTGACTCTAGCAAAGTTGTTTGTTCCCAAACGTGTATTTAAACAAATAATATATTATAATAAGTCTTAGGGACTCATTCGGAGCTCAAAAAAACTTAAAAACTCACCTCAGCAAAAAAACTAAGTGCTTATAACTAGTTTTACCGTAGTCGAGCCTTTAAAGGGCCTTTTGGCTCCGTGTGAATCTAGCAAAGTTTTTTGCTCCCAAGCGTGTATTTAAACAAATAATACATTATAATCAGTCTTAGGGACTCATTTGGAGCTCCAAAAACCTTAAAAAACTCAGCTCGGCAAAAACTAAGTCTTTATAACTAGTTTTGCGAAATCAGGGTTTAACGGGCCTTTGGCTCCGATGTGACTCTAGCAAAGTTGTTTTGTTCCCAAACGTGTATTTAAACAAATAATATATTATAATAAGTCTTAGGGACTCATTTGGAGCTCCAAAAACCTTAAAAACTCATGGAAAAAAACTAAGGTCCTTATAACTAGTTTTAGCGTAGAACAGCCTTTAAAAGGGCCTTTTGGCTCCGATGTGGATCTAGCAAAGTTGTTTTGCTCCCAAACGTGTATTTAAACAAATAATACATTATAATCAGTCTTAGGGACTCATTCGGAGCTCAAAAAACCTTAAAAAACTCAGCTCGCGAAAAACTAAGTCTTTATAACAGATTTTCCGAAATCGAGCCTTTAACGGGCCTTTTGGCTCGATGTGACTCTAGCAAAGTTGTTTTGTTCCCAAACGTGTATTTAAACATATAATATATTATAATAAGTCTTAGGGACTCATTTGGAGCTCCAAAAACCTTAAAAACTCACCTGGAAAAAAACTAAGTGCTTATAACTAGTTTACCGTGTCGAGCCTTTAAAGGGCCTTTTGGCTCCGATGTGAATCTAGCAAAGTTGTTTTGCTCCCAAACGTGTATTTAAACAAATAATACATTATAATCAGTCTTAGGGACTCATTTGGAGCTCAAAAACCTTAAAAACTCTGCTGTGAAAAAACTAAGATCTTTATAACTAGTTTTGGGAAATCAAGCGGTAACGGGCCTTTTGGCTCGATGTGACTCTAGCAAAGTTGTTTTGTTCCCAAACGTGTATTTAAACATATAATATATTATAATAAGTCTTAGGGACTCATTTGGAGCTCCAAAAACCTTAAAAACTCACTCGCGAAAAAAACTAAGTGCTTATAACTGTTTTACCGCAGTCGAGCCTTTAAAGGGCCTTTTGGCTCCGATGTGAATCTAGCAAAGTTGTTTTGCTCCCAAACGTGTATTTAAACAAATAATACATTATAATCAGTCTAGGGACTCATTCGGAGCTCAAAAACCTTAAAAACTCATGCGAAAAAATAGTCTTTATAACAGTTTTCGAAATCGAGCGGTCATGGCCTTTTGGCTCCGGTGTGACTCTAGCAAAGTTGTTTTGTTCCCAAACGTGTATTTAAACATATAATATATTATAATAAGTCTTAGGGACTCATTTGGAGCTCAAAAAACCTTAAAAACTCACCCCGCTAAAAAAACTAAGTGCTTATAACAGTTTCCGGTCCCGGCCTTTAAAGGCCTTTTGGCTCCGAGTGAATCTAGGCAAAGTTGTTTTGCTCCCAAGCGTGTATTTAAACAAATAATACATTATAATCAGTCTTAGGGACTCATTTGGAGCCCAAAAAAACCTTAAAAACTCAGCTCGCGAAAAAACTAAGTCTTTATAACTAGTTTCCGAAATCAAGCGGTCGCGGGCCTTTTGGCTCCGATGTGACTCTAGCAAAGTTGTTTGTTCCCAAACGTGTATTTAAACATATAATATATTATAATAAGTCTTAGGGACTCATTTGGAGCTCCAAAAACCTTAAAAACTCACCTCGCGAAAAAACTAAGTGCTTATAACTAGTTTTCCGTGTCGAGCCTTTAAAGGGCCTTTTGGCTCCGATGTGAATCTGCAAAGTTGTTTTGCTCCCAAACGTGTATTTAAACAAATAATACATTATAATCAGTCTTGGGGACTCTTTTGGAGCTAAAAAACCTTAAAAACTCAGCTCGCGCAAAAACTAAGTCTTTATAACTAGTTTTGCAATCGCGGGCGTTTTTTGAACCACTTTGGCTCCGATGTGACTCTAGCAAAGTTTTTTGTTCCCAAACGTGTATTTAAACATATAATATATTATAATAAGTCTTAGGGACTCATTTGGAGCTCCAAAACAACAAAAACTCACTGGCGAAAAAAACTAAGTGCTTATAACTAGTTTCCGTAGTCGAGCCTTTAAAGGGCCCTTTTGGCTCCGATGTGAATCTAGCAAAGTTGTTTTGCTCCCAAGCGTGTATTTAAACAAATAATACATTATAATCAGTCTTAGGGACTCATTTGGAGCCCAAAAAACATTAAAAACTCAGCTGGTGAAAAACTAAGTCTTTATAACTAGTTTTGCCGAAATCGAAGCGGGTCTCGGGCTTTTGGCTCCGGTGTGACTCTAGCAAAGTTGTTTTGTTCCCAAACGTGTATTTAAACATATAATATATTATAATAAGTCTTAGGGACTCATTTGGAGCTCAAAAACCTTAAAAACTCACCTCGCGAAAAAAACTAAGTGCTTATAACAGTTTTACCGGTACCCGAGCCTTTAAAGGGCCTTTGGCTCCGATGTGAATCTAGCAAAGTTGTTTTGCTCCCAAACGTGTATTTAAACAAATAATACATTATAATCAGTCTTAGGGACTCGTTTGGGCTCGAAAAAACCTTAAAAACTCAGCTCGCGCAAAAACTAAGTCTTTATAACTAGTTTTGGCAATCGGCGTTAGCGGGCCTTTGGCTCCGATGTGACTCTAGCAAAGTTGTTTTGTTCCCAAACGTGTATTTAAACATATAATATATTATAATAAGTCTTAGGGACACATTTGGAGCTCCAAAAACCTCAAAAACTCACCTCGTGAAAAAACTAAGTGCTTATAACTAGTTTTACCGTAGTCGAGCCTTTAAAAGGGCCTTTGGCTCGATGTGAATCAAGCAAAGTTGTTTTGCTCCCAAGCGTGTATTTAAACAAATAATACATTATAATCAGTCTTAGGGACTCATTTGGAGCCCAAAAAAACATAAAAAACTCCACCTCGCCAAAAACTAAGTCTTTATAACTAGTTTTCCGAATCAGCGGCTTGGGGCCTTTGGCTCCGGTGTGACTCTAGCAAAGTTGTTTTGTTCCCAAACGTGTATTTAAACAAATAATATATTATAATAAGTCTTAGGGACACTTTTGGAGCTCCAAAAACCTTAAAAACTCACTCGCAAAAAAACTAAGTGCTTATAACTAGTTTTACCGTAGTCGAGCCTTTAAAGGGCCTTTTGGCTCGATGTGAATCTAGAAAAGTTGTTTTGCTCCCAAACGTGTATTTAAACAAATAAAATTATAATCAGTCTTAGGGACTCATTTGGGTCCAAAAAACCTTAAAAACTCAGCTCGCATAAAAACTAAGTCTTTATAACTAGTTTTGCGAAATCGAAAGCGATTAGCGGGCCTTTTGGCTCCGATGTGACTCTAGCAAAGTTGTTTTGTTCCCAAACGTGTATTTAAACATATAATATATTATAATAAGTCTTAGGGACCCATTTGGAGCTCCAAAAACCTTAAAAACTCACCTCGCGAAAAAAACTAAGTGCTTTAACTAGTTTACCAGTCATCGAGCCTTTAAAGGGCCTTTTGGCTCCGAGTGAATCTAGCAAAGTTGTTTTGCTCCCAAACGTGTATTTAAACAAATAATACATTATAATCAGTCTTAGGGACTCATTTGGAGCTCAAAAAAACCTTAAAAACTCAGCTCGCGCCAAAAAACTAAGTCTTTATAACTAGTTTTGCCGAAATCGGAGTAATGCGGGCCTTCGGCTCCGATGTGACTCTAGCAAAGTTGTTTTGTTCCCAAACGTGTATTTAAACATATAATATATTATAATAAGTCTTAGGGACTCATTTGGAGCTCCAAAAACCTTAAAAACTCACTGGAAAAAAACTAAGTGCTTATAACAGTTTTGTGTCCGAGCCTTTAAAAGGGCCTTTTGGCTCCGATGTGAATCTAGCAAAGTTGTTTTGCTCCCAAACGTGTATTTAAACAAATAATACATTATAATCAGTCTTAGGGACTCATTTGGAGCTCGAAAAAACCTTAAAAACTCAGCTCGCGCAAAAACTAATCTTTATAACTAGTTTTGCGAAATCGAAAGTCGCGGGCCTTCCTGGCTCCGAGTGCTCTAGCAAAGTTGTTTTGTTCCCAAACGTGTATTTAAACATATAATATATTATAATAAGTCTTAGGGACTCATTTGGAGCTCAAAAAACCTTAAAACTCACCTAAGAAAAAACTAAGTGCTTATAACTAGTTTCCAGTGTCCGAGCCTTTAAAGGGCCTTTTGGCTCCGATGTGAATCTAGCAAAGTTGTTTTGCTCCCAAACGTGTATTTAAACAAATAATACATTATAATCAGTCTTAGGGACTCATTTGAGCTCAAAAAACATTAAAAACTCAGCTCGCGCAAAAACTAAGTCTTTATAACTAGTTTTTCAAAATCGAGCTTTGGGCCTTCGGCTCCGATGTGACTCTAGCAAAGTTGTTTTGTTCCCAAACGTGTATTTAAACATATAATATATTATAATAAGTCTTAGGGACTAATTTGGAGCTCAAAAACCTTAAAAACTCACTCTCGAAAAAAACTAAGTGCTTATAACTAGTTTTCCGTGTCGAGCCTTAAAAGGGCCTTTTGGCTCCGATGTGAATCTAGCAAAGTTGTTTTGCTCCCAAACGTGTATTTAAACAAATAATACATTATAATCAGTCTTAGGGACTCATTTGGAGTCTAAAAAAAACCTTAAAAACTCAGCTCGCGCAAAAACTAAGTCTTTATAACTAGTTTGCCGAAATCGGCGTGATTAGCCCTTTTGGCTCCGATGTGACTCTAGCAAATTGTTTTGTTCCCAAGCGTGTATTTAAACATATAATATATTATAAAAGTCTAGGGACAAATTTGAGCTCAAAAAACCTTAAAAACTCACCTCGCTGAAAAAACTAAGTGCTTATAACTCGTTTTACCGTGTCGGGCCTTTAAAGGGCCTTTTGGCTCCGATGTGAATCTAGCAAATTGTTTTGCTCCCAACGTGTATTTAAACAAATAATACATTATAATCAGTCTTAGGGACTCATTTGGAGCCCAAAAAAACCTTAAAAACTCAGCTCGCGCCAAAAACTAAGTCTTTATAACTAGTTTTGGGCGAAATCAGCATTAATGTAGGGCCTTTTGCTCCGATGTGACTCTAGCAAGTTGTTTTGTTCCCAAGCGTGTATTTAAAAATATAATATATTATAATAAGTCTTAGGGACTCATTTGGAGCTAAAAACCTTAAAAAACTCACCTCGCGAAAAAAACTAAGTGCTTATAACTAGTTTCAGTAGTCGAGCCTTAAAAAGGGCCTTTTGGCTCCGATGTGAATCTAGCAAAGTTTTTTGCTCCCTAACGTGTATTTAAACAAATAAACATTATAATCAGTCTAGGGACTCATTGGGTCAAAAAAACCTTAAAAAACTCAGCTCAGCCAAAAAACTAAGTCTTTATAACTAGTTTTGCCGAAATCGACGGTGCGGGCCTTTTGGCTCCGATGTGACTCTAGCAAAGTTGTTTTGTTCCCAAACGTGTATTTAAACATATAATATATTATAATAAGTCTTAGGGACTCATTTGGGCTCAAAAACCTTAAAAACTCACTCACGAAAAAACTAAGTGCTTATAACTAGTTTCTCCGTAGTCGAGCCTTTAAAGGGCCTTTTGGCTCGATGTGAATCTAGCAAAGTTGTTTTGCTCCCAAACGTGTATTTAAACAAATAATACATTATAATCAGTCTTAGGGACTCATTTGGAGCCCAAAAAACCTTAAAAACTCAGCTCGCGCAAAAAACAATCTTATAACTAGTTTGCCGAAATCAGCGATTACGGGCCTTTTGGCTCCGATGTGACTCTACAAAGTTGTTTTGTTCCCAAACGTGTATTTAAACATATAATATATTATAATAAGTCTTAGGGACTCATTTGGAGCTCAAACAAATTAAAAACTCACTAGAAAAAACTAAGTGCTTATAACTAGTTTTTCACTGTCTCGAGCCTTTAAAAGGGCCTTTTGGCTCCGATGTGAATCTAGCAAAGTTGTTTTGCTCCCAAGCGTGTATTTAAACAAATAATACATTATAATCAGTCTTAGGGACTCATTTGGAGCTCCAAAAAACCTTAAAAAACTCAGCTCGCGTAAAAACTAAGTCTTTATAACAGTTTGCAGAAATCGGCGGTCACGGGCCAACTTTTGGCTCCGGTGTGACTCTAGCAAAGTTGTTTTGTTCCCAAACGTGTATTTAAACATATAATATATTATAATAAGTCTTAGGGACTCATTTGGGGCTCCAAAAACCTTAAAAAATCACCTCGGAAAAAAACTAAGTGCTTATAACAGTTTTACCGTGTCGAGCCATTTAAGGGCCTTTTGGCTCGATGTGAATCTAGCAAAGTTGTTTTGCTCCCAAGCGTGTATTTAAACAAATAATACATTATAATCAGTCTAGGGACTCATTTGGAGTCAAAAAAACCTTAAAAACTCACCTCGCAAAAACTAAGTCTTTATAACTAGTTTTGCGAAATCGAGCGATTAACGGGCCTTTGGCTCCGATGTGACTCTAGCAAAGTTGTTTTGTTCCCAAACGTGTATTTAAACATATAATATATTATAATAAGTCTTAGGGACTCATTTGGAGCTCAAAAACCTAAAAAACTCATGGAAAAAACTAAGTGCTTATAACTAGTTTTACCGTGTCGAGCCTTTAAAGGGCCTTTTGGCTCCGATGTGAATCTAGCAAAGTTGTTTTGCTCCCAAACGTGTATTTAAACAAATAATACATTATAATCAGTCTTAGGGACTCATTGGGTCAAAAAAACCTTAAAAACTCAGCTCGCGCAAAAACTAAGTCTTTATAACTAGTTTTGCGAAATCAAGCGATTAACGGGCCTTTGGCTCCGATGTGACTCTAGCAAAGTTGTTTTGTTCCCAAACGTGTATTTAAACATATAATATATTATAATAAGTCTTAGGGACTCATTTGGAGCTCCAAAAACCTTAAAAACTCACCTGGAAAAAAACTAAGTGCTTATAACTAGTTTTACCGTGTCGAGCCTTTAAAGGGCCTTTTGGCTCGATGTGAATCTAGCAAAGTTGTTTTGCTCCCAAACGTGTATTTAAACAAATAATACTTATAATCAGTCTAGGGACTATTTGGGTCAAAAAAACCTTAAAAACTCAGCTCGCGCAAAAACTAAGTCTTTATAACAGTTTTGCCGAAATCGAGCGATTAACGGGCCTTCGCTCCGATGTGACTCTAGCAAAGTTGTTTTGTTCCCAAACGTGTATTTAAACATATAATATATTATAATAAGTCTTAGGGACCATTTGGAGCTCAAAAACCTTAAAACTCACTGGAAAAAACTAAGTGCTTATAACTAGTTTTACCGTGTCGAGCCTTTAAAGGGCCTTTTGGCTCCGATGTGAATCTAGCAAAGTTGTTTTGCTCCCAAGCGTGTATTTAAACAAATAATACATTATAATCAGTCTTAGGGACTCATTTGGAGCTCAAAAAACCTTAAAAACTCAGTCGCAAAAACTAAGTCTTTATAACTAGTTTTGCCGAAATCGAGCGATTAACGGCCTTTCGGCTCCGATGTGACTCTAGCAAAGTTGTTTTGTTCCCAAACGTGTATTTAAACATATAATATATTATAATAAGTCTTAGGGACTCATTTGGAGCTAAAAAACCTTAAAAACTCACCTGGAAAAAAACTAAGTGCTTATAACTAGTTTTACCGTGTCGAGCCTTTAAAGGGCTTTTGGCTCCGATGTGAATCTAGCAAAGTTGTTTTGCTCCCAAGCGTGTATTTAAACAAATAATACATTATAATCAGTCTTAGGGACTCATTTGGAGCTCAAAAACCTTAAAAACTCAGCTCGCAAAAAACTAAGTCTTTATAACTAGTTTTGCGAAATCAAGCGATTAACGGGCCTTTGGCTCCGATGTGACTCTAGCAAAGTTGTTTTGTTCCCAAACGTGTATTTAAACATATAATATATTATAATAAGTCTTAGGGACTCATTTGGAGCTCCAAAAACCTTAAAAACTCACCTGCGAAAAAACTAAGTGCTTATAACTAGTTTTAGCGTTATCGAGCCTTTAAAGGGCCTTTTGGCTCCGATGTGAATCTAGCAAAGTTGTTTTGCTCCCAAACGTGTATTTAAACAAATAATACATTATAATCAGTCTTAGGGACTCATTTGGAGCCCAAAAAACCTTAAAAACTCAGCTCGGCAAAAACTAAGTCTTTATAACTAGTTTGGAAATCAGCGATTAACGGGCCTTTGGCTCCGATGTGACTCTAGCAAAGTTGTTTTGTTCCCAAACGTGTATTTAAACATATAATATATTATAATAAGTCTTAGGGACTCATTTGGAGCTAAAAACCTTAAAAACTACCTGGGAAAAAACTAATGCTTATAACTAGTTTTAGCGAGTCGAGCCTTTAAAGGGCCTTTTGGTCTCGATGTGAATCTAGCAAAGTTGTTTTGCTCCCAAACGTGTATTTAAACAAATAATACATTATAATCAGTCTTAGGGACTCATTTGGAGCTCCAAAAAACCTTAAAAACTCAGCTCGCGCAAAAACTAAGTCTTTATAACTAGTTTTGCGAAATCAAGCGATTAACGGGCCTTTGGCTCCGATGTGACTCTAGCAAAGTTGTTTTGTTCCCAAACGTGTATTTAAACATATAATATATTATAATAAGTCTTAGGGACTCATTTGGAGCTAAAAAACCTTAAAAACTCACCTCGCGAAAAAACTAAGTGCTTATAACTAGTTTTACCGTAATCGAGCCTTTAAAGGGCTTTTTGGCTCCGATGTGAATCTAGCAAAGTTGTTTTGCTCCCAAACGTGTATTTAAACAAATAATACATTATAATCAGTCTAGGGATCATTTGGAGTCAAAAAACCTTAAAAACTCAGCTCGCGCAAAAACTAAGTCTTTATAACTAGTTTTGCCGAAATCGAGCGATTACGGGCCTTTGGCTCGATGTGACTCTAGCAAAGTTGTTTTGTTCCCAAACGTGTATTTAAACATATAATATATTATAATAAGTCTTAGGGACTCATTTGGAGCTCAAAAAACCTTAAAAACTCACTGGAAAAAAACTAAGTGCTTATAACTAGTTTCACCGTGTCGAGCCTTTAAAGGGCCTTTTGGCTCCGATGTGAATCTAGCAAAGTTGTTTTGCTCCCAAACGTGTATTTAAACAAATAATACATTATAATCAGTCTTAGGGACTCATTTGGAGCTCCAAAAAACCTTAAAAACTCACCTCGCGCAAAAACTAATCTTTATAACTAGTTTGGAAATCAGAAACGGGCCTTTGCTCCGATGTGACTCTAGCAAAGTTGTTTTGTTCCCAAACGTGTATTTAAACATATAATATATTATAATAAGTCTTAGGGACTCATTTGGAGCTCAAAAACCTTAAAAACTCACTGGGAAAAAACTAAGTGCTTATAACTAGTTTTAGCTGTCGAGCCTTTAAAGGGCCTTTTGGCTCCGATGTGAATCTAGCAAAGTTGTTTTGCTCCCAAACGTGTATTTAAACAAATAAACATTATAATCAGTCTTAGGGACTCATTCGGATCCAAAAAACCTTAAAAAACTCAGCTCGCGCAAAAACTAAGTCTTTATAACTAGTTTTGCGAAATCGAGCGATTAACGGGCCTTTGGCTCCGATGTGACTCTAGCAAAGTTGTTTTGTTCCCAAACGTGTATTTAAACATATAATATATTATAATAAGTCTTAGGGACTCATTTGGAGCTCAAAAAACATTAAAAACTCACTGCGAAAAAACTAAGTGCTTATAACTAGTTTTACCGTAGTCGAGCCTTTAAAGGGCCTTTTGGCTCCGATGTGAATCTAGCAAAGTTGTTTTGCTCCCAAGCGTGTATTTAAACAAATAATACATTATAATCAGTCTTAGGGACTCATTTGGAGTCGAAAAAACCTTAAAAACTCAGCTCGCGCAAAAACTAAGTCTTTATAACTAGTTTTGCGAAATCAGCGATTAACGGGCCTTTGGCTCCGATGTGACTCTAGCAAAGTTGTTTTGTTCCCAAACGTGTATTTAAACATATAATATATTATAATAAGTCTTAGGGACTCATTTGGAGCTCCAAAAACCTTAAAAACTCACCTGGGAAAAAACTAAGTGCTTATAACTAGTTTTACCGTAGTCGAGCCTTTAAAGGGCCTTTTGGCTCCGATGTGAATCTAGCAAAGTTGTTTTGCTCCCAAACGTGTATTTAAACAAATAATACATATAATCAGTCTAGGGACTCATTTGGAGCTCCAAAAAACCTTAAAAACTCAGCTCGCGCAAAAACTAATCTTTATAACTAGTTTTGGCAAATCAAGCGATTAGCGGGCCTTTTGCTCCGATGTGACTCTAGCAAAGTTGTTTTGTTCCCAAACGTGTATTTAAACATATAATATATTATAATAAGTCTTAGGGACTCATTTGGAGCTCCAAAAACCTTAAAAACTCACCTCGCGAAAAAACTAAGTGCTTATAACTAGTTTTACCGTTATCGAGCCTTTAAAGGGCCTTTTGGCTCCGATGTGAATCTAGCAAAGTTGTTTTGCTCCCAAACGTGTATTTAAACAAATAATACATTATAATCAGTCTTAGGGACTCATTTGGAGCTCCAAAAAACCTTAAAAACTCACCTCGCAAAAACTAAGTCTTTATAACTAGTTTTGGAAATCAGCGATTAACGGGCCTTTGGCTCCGATGTGACTCTAGCAAAGTTGTTTTGTTCCCAAACGTGTATTTAAACATATAATATATTATAATAAGTCTTAGGGACTCATTTGGAGCTCAAAAACCTTAAAAACTCACTGCGAAAAAACTAAGTGCTTATAACTAGTTTTACCGTGTCGAGCCTTTAAAGGGCCTTTTGGCTCCGATGTGAATCTAGCAAAGTTGTTTTGCTCCCAAACGTGTATTTAAACAAATAATACATTATAATCAGTCTTAGGGACTCATTTGGAGCTCAAAAAACCTTAAAAACTCAGCTCGCAAAAACTAAGTCTTTATAACTAGTTTTGCGAAATCAAGCGATAACGGGCCTTTTGGCTCCGATGTGACTCTAGCAAAGTTGTTTTGTTCCCAAACGTGTATTTAAACATATAATATATTATAATAAGTCTTAGGGACTCATTTGGAGCTCCAAAAACCTTAAAACTCACTGGAAAAAACTAAGTGCTTATAACTAGTTTTACCGTGTCGGGCCTTTAAAAGGGCCTTTTGGCTCCGATGTGAATCTAGCAAAGTTGTTTTGCTCCCAAACGTGTATTTAAACAAATAATACATTATAATCAGTCTTAGGGACTCATTTGGAGCTCGAAAAAACCTTAAAAACTCAGCTCGCGCAAAAACTAAGTCTTTATAACTAGTTTTGCCGAAATCGAGCGATTAGCGGGCCTTTGGCTCCGATGTGACTCTAGCAAAGTTGTTTTGTTCCCAAACGTGTATTTAAACATATAATATATTATAATAAGTCTTAGGGACTCATTTGGAGCTCCAAAACCTTAAAAACTACCTCGGAAAAAACTAAGTGCTTATAACTAGTTTTTCCGCTATCGAGCCTTTAAAAGGGCCTTTTGGCTCCGATGTGAATCTAGCAAAGTTGTTTTGCTCCCAAACGTGTATTTAAACAAATAATACATTATAATCAGTCTTAGGGACTCATTTGGCTCCAAAAAACCTTAAAAACTCAGCTCGCGCAAAAACTAATCTTTATAACTAGTTTTGCGAAATCAAGGATAACGGGCCTTTTGGCTCGATGTGACTCTAGCAAAGTTGTTTTGTTCCCAAACGTGTATTTAAACATATAATATATTATAATAAGTCTTAGGGACTCATTTGGAGCTCCAAAAACCTTAAAAACTCACTCGGGAAAAAACTAAGTGCTTATAACTAGTTTTACCGTAGTCGAGCCTATAAAGGGCCTTTTGGCTCCGATGTGAATCTAGCAAAGTTGTTTTGCTCCCAAACGTGTATTTAAACAAATAATACATTATAATCAGTCTTAGGGACTCATTTGGAGCTCGAAAAAACCTTAAAAACTCAGCTCGCGCAAAAACTAATCTTTATAACTAGTTTTGCAAATCGAGCGATTAACGGGCCTTTTGGCTCCGATGTGACTCTAGCAAAGTTGTTTTGTTCCCAAACGTGTATTTAAACATATAATATATTATAATAAGTCTTAGGGACTCATTTGGAGCTCCAAAAACCTTAAAAACTCACCTCGGAAAAAACTAAGTGCTTATAACTAGTTTTACCGTGTCGAGCCTTTAAAAGGGCCTTTTGGCTCGATGTGAATCTAGCAAAGTTGTTTTGCTCCCAAACGTGTATTTAAACAAATAATACATTATAATCAGTCTTAGGGACTCATTTGGAGCTCCAAAAAACCTTAAAAAACTCAGCTCGCGCAAAAACTAAGTCTTTATAACTAGTTTTGCAAATCGAGCGATAGCGGGCCTTTTGGCTCCGATGTGACTCTAGCAAAGTTGTTTTGTTCCCAAACGTGTATTTAAACATATAATATATTATAATAAGTCTTAGGGACTCATTTGGAGCTCCAAAAACCTTAAAAACTCACCTCGCGAAAAAACTAAGTGCTTATAACTAGTTTTACCGTGTCGAGCCTTTAAAGGGCCTTTTGGCTCGATGTGAATCTAGCAAAGTTGTTTTGCTCCCAAACGTGTATTTAAACAAATAATACATTATAATCAGTCTTAGGGACTCATTTGGAGCTCAAAAAACCTTAAAAACTCAGCTCGCGCAAAAACTAAGTCTTTATAACTAGTTTTGCGAAATCGAGCGATTAGCGGGCCTTTGGCTCCGGTGTGACTCTAGCAAAGTTGTTTTGTTCCCAAACGTGTATTTAAACATATAATATATTATAATAAGTCTTAGGGACTCATTTGGAGCTCCAAAAACCTTAAAAACTCACCTCGCGAAAAAACTAAGTGCTTATAACTAGTTTTACCGTGTCGAGCCTTTAAAGGGCCTTTTGGCTCCGATGTGAATCTAGCAAAGTTGTTTTGCTCCCAAACGTGTATTTAAACAAATAATACATTATAATCAGTCTTAGGGACTCATTTGGAGCTCAAAAAAACCTTAAAAACTCAGCTCGCGCAAAAACTAAGTCTTTATAACTAGTTTTGCGAAATCGAGCGATTAACGGGCCTTTTGGCTCCGATGTGACTCTAGCAAAGTTGTTTTGTTCCCAAACGTGTATTTAAACATATAATATATTATAATAAGTCTTAGGGACTCATTTGGAGCTCCAAAAACCTTAAAAACTCACCTCGCGAAAAAACTAAGTGCTTATAACTAGTTTTACCGTGTCGAGCCTTTAAAGGGCCTTTTGGCTCCGATGTGAATCTAGCAAAGTTGTTTTGCTCCCAAACGTGTATTTAAACAAATAATACATTATAATCAGTCTTAGGGACTCATTTGGAGCTCAAAAAACCTTAAAAACTCAGCTCGCGCAAAAACTAAGTCTTTATAACTAGTTTTGCGAAATCGAGCGATTAGCGGGCTTTTGGCTCCGATGTGACTCTAGCAAAGTTGTTTTGTTCCCAAACGTGTATTTAAACATATAATATATTATAATAAGTCTTAGGGACTCATTTGGAGCTCCAAAAACCTTAAAAACTCACCTCGCGAAAAAAACTAAGTGCTTATAACTAGTTTTACCGCTGTCGAGCCTTTAAAGGGCCTTTTGGCTCGATGTGAATCTAGCAAAGTTGTTTTGCTCCCAAACGTGTATTTAAACAAATAATACATTATAATCAGTCTTAGGGACTCATTTGGAGCTCCAAAAAAACCTTAAAAACTCAGCTCGCGCAAAAACTAATCTTTATAACTAGTTTTGGAAATCGCGATTAACGGCCTTTTGGCTCCGATGTGACTCTAGCAAAGTTGTTTTGTTCCCAAACGTGTATTTAAACATATAATATATTATAATAAGTCTTAGGGACTCATTTGGAGCTCCAAAAACCTTAAAAACTCACCTCTGAGAAAAAACTAAGTGCTTATAACTAGTTTTACCGGGTGTCGAGCCTTTAAAGGGCTTTTGGCTCCGATGTGAATCTAGCAAAGTTGTTTTGCTCCCAAACGTGTATTTAAACAAATAATACATTATAATCAGTCTTAGGGACTCATTTGGACTCGAAAAAACCTTAAAAACTCAGCTCGCGCAAAAACTAAGTCTTTATAACTAGTTTTGCGAAATCGAGCGATTAACGGGCCTTTGGCTCCGATGTGACTCTAGCAAAGTTGTTTTGTTCCCAAACGTGTATTTAAACATATAATATATTATAATAAGTCTTAGGGACTCATTTGGAGCTCCAAAAACCTTAAAAACTCACCTCGCGAAAAAACTAAGTGCTTATAACTAGTTTTTCCGTGTGTCGAGCCTTTAAAGGGCTTTTGGCTCCGATGTGAATCTAGCAAAGTTGTTTTGCTCCCAAACGTGTATTTAAACAAATAATACATTATAATCAGTCTTAGGGACTCATTTGGAGCTCAAAAAAACCTTAAAAACTCAGCTCGCGCAAAAACTAAGTCTTTATAACTAGTTTTGCGAAATCGAGCGATTAACGGGCCTTTGGCTCCGATGTGACTCTAGCAAAGTTGTTTTGTTCCCAAACGTGTATTTAAACATATAATATATTATAATAAGTCTTAGGGACTCATTTGGAGCTCAAAAAACCTTAAAAACTCACCTCGCGAAAAAACTAAGTGCTTATAACTAGTTTTACCGTTATCGAGCCTTTAAAGGGCCTTTTGGCTCCGATGTGAATCTAGCAAAGTTGTTTTGCTCCCAAACGTGTATTTAAACAAATAATACATTATAATCAGTCTTAGGGACTCATTTGGAGCTCCAAAAAACCTTAAAAACTCAGCTGCGCAAAAACTAAGTCTTTATAACTAGTTTTGCGAAATCGAGCGATTAATGGGCCTTTGGCTCCGATGTGACTCTAGCAAAGTTGTTTTGTTCCCAAACGTGTATTTAAACATATAATATATTATAATAAGTCTTAGGGACTCATTTGGAGCTCCAAAAACCTTAAAAACTCACCTCTGCGAAAAAACTAAGTGCTTATAACTAGTTTTACCGTGTCGAGCCTTTAAAGGGCCTTTTGGCTCCGATGTGAATCTAGCAAAGTTGTTTTGCTCCCAAACGTGTATTTAAACAAATAATACATTATAATCAGTCTTAGGGACTCATTTGGAGCTCGAAAAAACCTTAAAAACTCAGCTCGCGCAAAAACTAAGTCTTTATAACTAGTTTTGCGAAATCGAGCGATTACGGGCCTTTTGGCTCCGATGTGACTCTAGCAAAGTTGTTTTGTTCCCAAACGTGTATTTAAACATATAATATATTATAATAAGTCTTAGGGACTCATTTGGAGCTCCAAAAACCTTAAAAACTCACCTCGCGAAAAAACTAAGTGCTTATAACTAGTTTTACCGTAGTCGAGCCTTAAAAGGGCCTTTTGGCTCCGATGTGAATCTAGCAAAGTTGTTTTGCTCCCAAACGTGTATTTAAACAAATAATACATTATAATCAGTCTTAGGGACTCATTTGGAGCTCAAAAAACCTTAAAAACTCAGCTCGCGCAAAAACTAAGTCTTTATAACTAGTTTTGCGAAATCGAGCGATTAGCGGGCCTTTTGGCTCCGATGTGACTCTAGCAAAGTTGTTTTGTTCCCAAACGTGTATTTAAACATATAATATATTATAATAAGTCTTAGGGACTCATTTGGAGCTCCAAAAACCTTAAAAACTCACCTCGGGAAAAAACTAAGTGCTTATAACTAGTTTTACCGTATCGAGCCTTTAAAGGGCCTTTTGGCTCGATGTGAATCTAGCAAAGTTGTTTTGCTCCCAAACGTGTATTTAAACAAATAATACATTATAATCAGTCTTAGGGACTCATTTGGAGCTCGAAAAAACCTTAAAAACTCAGCTCGGCGCAAAAACTAAGTCTTTATAACTAGTTTTGCCGAAATCGAGCGATTAGCGGGCCTTTTGGCTCCGATGTGACTCTAGCAAAGTTGTTTTGTTCCCAAACGTGTATTTAAACATATAATATATTATAATAAGTCTTAGGGACTCATTTGGAGCTCCAAAACCTTAAAAACTCACCTCGCGAAAAAACTAAGTGCTTATAACTAGTTTTACCGTAGTCGAGCCTTTAAAGGGCCTTTTGGCTCGATGTGAATCTAGCAAAGTTGTTTTGCTCCCAAACGTGTATTTAAACAAATAATACATTATAATCAGTCTTAGGGACTCATTTGGAGCTCAAAAAAACCTTAAAAACTCAGCTCGCGCAAAAACTAAGTCTTTATAACTAGTTTTGCCGAAATCGAGCGTTACGGGCCTTTTGGCTCGATGTGACTCTAGCAAAGTTGTTTTGTTCCCAAACGTGTATTTAAACATATAATATATTATAATAAGTCTTAGGGACTCATTTGGAGCTCCCAAAAACCTTAAAAACTCACCTCTGAGAAAAAACTAAGTGCTTATAACTAGTTTTACCGTAGTCGAGCCTTTAAAGGGCCTTTTGGCTCCGATGTGAATCTAGCAAAGTTGTTTTGCTCCCAAACGTGTATTTAAACAAATAATACATTATAATCAGTCTTAGGGACTCATTTGGAGCTCGAAAAAACCTTAAAAACTCACTCTCGCAAAAACTAAGTCTTTATAACTAGTTTTGCGAAATCGAGCGATTAGTGGGCCTTTTGGCTCCGATGTGACTCTAGCAAAGTTGTTTTGTTCCCAAACGTGTATTTAAACATATAATATATTATAATAAGTCTTAGGGACTCATTTGGAGCTCCAAAAACCTTAAAAACTCACCTCGCGAAAAAACTAAGTGCTTATAACTAGTTTTACCGTGTCGAGCCTTTAAAGGGCCTTTTGGCTCCGATGTGAATCTAGCAAAGTTGTTTTGCTCCCAAACGTGTATTTAAACAAATAATACATTATAATCAGTCTTAGGGACTCATTTGGAGCTCCAAAAAACCTTAAAAACTCACCTCGCGCAAAAACTAAGTCTTTATAACTAGTTTTGCGAAATCGAGCGTTTAACGGGCTTTTGGGCTCGATGTGACTCTAGCAAAGTTGTTTTGTTCCCAAACGTGTATTTAAACATATAATATATTATAATAAGTCTTAGGGACTCATTTGGAGCTCCAAAAACCTTAAAAACTCACCTCGGGAAAAAACTAAGTGCTTATAACTAGTTTTACCGTTATCGAGCCTTTAAAGGGCCTTTTGGCTCGATGTGAATCTAGCAAAGTTGTTTTGCTCCCAAACGTGTATTTAAACAAATAATACATTATAATCAGTCTTAGGGACTCATTTGGAGCTCAAAAACCTTAAAAACTCACCTCGCGCAAAAACTAAGTCTTTATAACTAGTTTTGCGAAATCGAGCGTTTCTGGGCCTTTTTGGCTCCGATGTGACTCTAGCAAAGTTGTTTTGTTCCCAAACGTGTATTTAAACATATAATATATTATAATAAGTCTTAGGGACTCATTTGGAGCTCCAAAAACCTTAAAAACTCACCTCGCGAAAAAACTAAGTGCTTATAACTAGTTTTACCGTAATCGAGCCTTTAAAGGGCCTTTTGGCTCCGATGTGAATCTAGCAAAGTTGTTTTGCTCCCAAACGTGTATTTAAACAAATAATACATTATAATCAGTCTTAGGGACTCATTTGGAGCTCCAAAAAACCTTAAAAACTCAGCTCGCGCAAAAACTAAGTCTTTATAACTAGTTTTGCAGTAATCGAGCCTTTAAAGGGCCTTTTGGCTCCGATGTGACTCTAGCAAAGTTGTTTTGTTCCCAAACGTGTATTTAAACATATAATATATTATAATAAGTCTTAGGGACTCATTTGGAGCTCAAAAACCTTAAAAACTCACCTCGGGAAAAAACTAAGTGCTTATAACTAGTTTTGCCGTGTCGAGCCTTTAAAGGGCCTTTTGGCTCCGATGTGAATCTAGCAAAGTTGTTTTGCTCCCAAACGTGTATTTAAACAAATAATACATTATAATCAGTCTTAGGGACTCATTTGGAGCTCGCAAAAAACCTTAAAAACTCAGCTCGCGCAAAAACTAAGTCTTTATAACTAGTTTTGCGAAATCGAGCGTTAGCGGGCCTTTTGGCTCGATGTGACTCTAGCAAAGTTGTTTTGTTCCCAAACGTGTATTTAAACATATAATATATTATAATAAGTCTTAGGGACTCATTTGGAGCTCCAAAAACCTTAAAAAACTCACCTCGCGAAAAAACTAAGTGCTTATAACTAGTTTTTCCGTTTGTCGAGCCTTTAAAGGGCCTTTTGGCTCCGATGTGAATCTAGCAAAGTTGTTTTGCTCCCAAACGTGTATTTAAACAAATAATACATTATAATCAGTCTTAGGGACTCATTTGGAGCTCGAAAAACCTTAAAAACTCAGCTCGCGCAAAAACTAAGTCTTTATAACTAGTTTTGCCAAATCGAGCGATTAATGGGCTTTTGGCTCGATGTGACTCTAGCAAAGTTGTTTTGTTCCCAAACGTGTATTTAAACATATAATATATTATAATAAGTCTTAGGGACTCATTTGGAGCTCAAAAACCTTAAAAACTCACCTCGTGCGAAAAAACTAAGTGCTTATAACTAGTTTTGGGCGGTTGTCGAGCCTTTAAAGGGCCTTTTGGCTCCGATGTGAATCTAGCAAAGTTGTTTTGCTCCCAAACGTGTATTTAAACAAATAATACATTATAATCAGTCTTAGGGACTCATTTGGAGCTCCAAAAAACCTTAAAAACTCAGCTCGCGCAAAAACTAAGTCTTTATAACTAGTTTTGCAAATCGAGCGATTAATGGCCTTTTGGCTCCGATGTGACTCTAGCAAAGTTGTTTTGTTCCCAAACGTGTATTTAAACATATAATATATTATAATAAGTCTTAGGGACTCATTTGGAGCTCAAAAACCTTAAAAACTCACCTCTGAAAAAAACTAAGTGCTTATAACTAGTTTTACCGTAATCGAGCCTTTAAAGGGCCTTTTGGCTCCGATGTGAATCTAGCAAAGTTGTTTTGCTCCCAAACGTGTATTTAAACAAATAATACATTATAATCAGTCTTAGGGACTCATTTGGAGCTCAAAAAACCTTAAAAACTCAGCTCGCGCAAAAACTAAGTCTTTATAACTAGTTTTGCGAAATCGAGCGTTTAATGGGCCTTTTGGCTCCGATGTGACTCTAGCAAAGTTGTTTTGTTCCCAAACGTGTATTTAAACATATAATATATTATAATAAGTCTTAGGGACTCATTTGGAGCTCAAAAACCTTAAAAACTCACCTCGCGAAAAAACTAAGTGCTTATAACTAGTTTTACCGTGTCGAGCCTTTAAAGGGCCTTTTGGCTCCGATGTGAATCTAGCAAAGTTGTTTTGCTCCCAAACGTGTATTTAAACAAATAATACATTATAATCAGTCTTAGGGACTCATTTGGAGCTCGAAAAAACCTTAAAAACTCAGCTCGCGCAAAAACTAAGTCTTTATAACTAGTTTTGCGAAATCGAGCGGTTAATGGGCCTTTTGGCTCCGATGTGACTCTAGCAAAGTTGTTTTGTTCCCAAACGTGTATTTAAACATATAATATATTATAATAAGTCTTAGGGACTCATTTGGAGCTCCAAAACCTTAAAAACTCACCTCGCGAAAAAACTAAGTGCTTATAACTAGTTTTACCGTTGTCGAGCCTTTAAAAGGGCCTTTTGGCTCCGATGTGAATCTAGCAAAGTTGTTTTGCTCCCAAACGTGTATTTAAACAAATAATACATTATAATCAGTCTTAGGGACTCATTTGGAGCTCGAAAAAACCTTAAAAACTCAGCTACGCGCAAAAACTAAGTCTTTATAACTAGTTTTGCCGAAATCGAGCGATTAATGGGCTTTTGGCTCGATGTGACTCTAGCAAAGTTGTTTTGTTCCCAAACGTGTATTTAAACATATAATATATTATAATAAGTCTTAGGGACTCATTTGGAGCTCCAAAACCTTAAAAACTCACCTCGCGAAAAACTAAGTGCTTATAACTAGTTTTACCGTAATCGAGCCTTTAAAGGGCCTTTTGGCTCCGATGTGAATCTAGCAAAGTTGTTTTGCTCCCAAACGTGTATTTAAACAAATAATACATTATAATCAGTCTTAGGGACTCATTTGGAGCTCGAAAAACCTTAAAAAACTCAGCTCGCGCAAAAACTAAGTCTTTATAACTAGTTTTGCGAAATCGAGCGATTAGGGCCTTTTGGCTCCGATGTGACTCTAGCAAAGTTGTTTTGTTCCCAAACGTGTATTTAAACATATAATATATTATAATAAGTCTTAGGGACTCATTTGGAGCTCAAAAACCTTAAAAACTCACCTCGCGAAAAAACTAAGTGCTTATAACTAGTTTTACCGTTAGTCGAGCCTTTAAAAGGGCCTTTTGGCTCCGATGTGAATCTAGCAAAGTTGTTTTGCTCCCCAAACGTGTATTTAAACAAATAATACATTATAATCAGTCTTAGGGACTCATTTGGAGCTCAAAAAACCTTAAAAACTCAGCTCGCGCAAAAACTAAGTCTTTATAACTAGTTTTGCGAAATCGAGCGATTAATGGGCTTTTGGCTCGATGTGACTCTAGCAAAGTTGTTTTGTTCCCAAACGTGTATTTAAACATATAATATATTATAATAAGTCTTAGGGACTCATTTGGAGCTCAAAAACCTTAAAAACTCACCTCGCGAAAAAACTAAGTGCTTATAACTAGTTTTACCAATCGAGCCTTTAAAAGGGCCTTTTGGCTCCGATGTGAATCTAGCAAAGTTGTTTTGCTCCCAAACGTGTATTTAAACAAATAATACATTATAATCAGTCTTAGGGACTCATTTGGAGCTCGAAAAAAACCTTAAAAACTCAGCTCGCGCAAAAACTAAGTCTTTATAACTAGTTTTGCGAAATCGAGCTTTGGGCCTTTTGGCTCCGATGTGACTCTAGCAAAGTTGTTTTGTTCCCAAACGTGTATTTAAACATATAATATATTATAATAAGTCTTAGGGACTCATTTGGAGCTCAAAAAACCTTAAAAACTCACCTCGCGAAAAAACTAAGTGCTTATAACTAGTTTTACTGTAGTCGAGCCTTTAAAAGGGCTTTTTGGCTCCGATGTGAATCTAGCAAAGTTGTTTTGCTCCCAAACGTGTATTTAAACAAATAATACATTATAATCAGTCTTAGGGACTCATTTGGAGCTCAAAAACCTTAAAAACTCAGCTCGCGCAAAAACTAAGTCTTTATAACTAGTTTTGCGAAATCGAGCGATTACGGGCCTTTTGGCTCGATGTGACTCTAGCAAAGTTGTTTTGTTCCCAAACGTGTATTTAAACATATAATATATTATAATAAGTCTTAGGGACTCATTTGGAGCTCCAAAACCTTAAAAACTCACCTCGCGAAAAAACTAAGTGCTTATAACTAGTTTTACTAGTCGAGCCTTTAAAGGGCCTTTTGGCTCCGATGTGAATCTAGCAAAGTTGTTTTGCTCCCAAACGTGTATTTAAACAAATAATACATTATAATCAGTCTTAGGGACTCATTTGGAGCTCGCAAAACCTTAAAAACTCAGCTCGCGCAAAAACTAAGTCTTTATAACTAGTTTTGCGAAATCGAGCGATTAACGGGCCTTTTTGGCTCGATGTGACTCTAGCAAAGTTGTTTTGTTCCCAAACGTGTATTTAAACATATAATATATTATAATAAGTCTTAGGGACTCATTTGGAGCTCAAAAACCTTAAAAACTCACCTCTGCGAAAAAACTAAGTGCTTATAACTAGTTTTACCGTTGTCGAGCCTTTAAAGGGCTTTTTGGCTCGATGTGAATCTAGCAAAGTTGTTTTGCTCCCAAACGTGTATTTAAACAAATAATACATTATAATCAGTCTTAGGGACTCATTTGGAGCTCAAAAAAACCTTAAAAACTCAGCTCAGCGCAAAAACTAAGTCTTTATAACTAGTTTTGCGAAATCGAGCGATTAACGGGCCTTTTTGGCTCGATGTGACTCTAGCAAAGTTGTTTTGTTCCCAAACGTGTATTTAAACATATAATATATTATAATAAGTCTTAGGGACTCATTTGGAGCTCAAAAAACCTTAAAAACTCACCTCGCGAAAAAACTAAGTGCTTATAACTAGTTTCTAGTAATCGAGCCTTTAAAGGGCCTTTTGGCTCCGATGTGAATCTAGCAAAGTTGTTTTGCTCCCAAACGTGTATTTAAACATATAATATATATAATAAGTCTTAGGGACTCATTTGGAGCTGAAAAACCTTAAAAACTCACCTCGGCGAAAAAACTAAGTCTTATAACTAGTTTTGCGAAATCGAGCCATTAACGGGCCCCCTTTGGCTCCGATGTGACTCTAGCAAAGTTATTTTGTTCCCAAGCGTGTATTTAAACATATAATATATTATAATGAGTCTTAGGGACTCATTTGGAGCTCAAAAACCTTAAAAACTCCAGCTCGAAAAACTAAGTCCTTATAACTAGTTTTAAATCGAGCCTTTAAAAGGCTTTTTGGCTCCGATGTGAATCTAGCAAAGTTGTTTTGTTCCCAAACGTGTATTTAAACATATAATACATTATAATAAGTCTTAGGGACTCATTTGGAGCTCAAAAACCTTAAAAACTCATTGGCAAAAACTAAGTCCTTATAACTAGTTTTGCATATCAGCCGTTTAAGGACCTTTTGACCGATGTGACTCTAGCAAAATTGTTTTGTTCCCAAACGTGTATTTAAACAAATAATATATTATAATAAGTCTTAGGGACTCATTTGGAGCTCGAAAAGCATAAAAACTCACCTCGAAAAACTTCAAGGTCTTTGCAACTAGTTACAAATCGAGCCTGTAAGGGCTTTTGGCTCGATGTAAGACTCTAGCAAAGTTGTTTTGTTTTGCATTATTTTCGTCTCAGGGACTAATTTGAAGCTAAAAAAACTTAAAAACTCAGCTCTGCACTAAAACTAAGTCCTCATAACTCGTTTTGTAATCGAGCGTTTAACAGGCTTTTAGCTCGATGTGACTCTAGCAAAGATGTTTTATTCCCAAACGTGTATTTAGACAATAATACATTATAATGAGTCTTAGGGACTCATTTTGGACCTAAAAACCATAAAAACTCAATTCTGAAAAAACTAAGTCTTTATAACTAGTTTCTTAGTAATCGAGTCCTTTAAAAGGCCCTTTAGCTCGATGTAAATCTTAAATTGTTTGTTCCCAGGCGTGTATTTAAACCGATAATAGCGTGTAATAAGTCTTAGGGACTCGTTTGGAGCTCAAAATACCTTAGAAACTCACCTCACGAAAAATTAATGTCTTTGTAACTAGTTTTCGAAATCGAGCTCTTAAAGCCCTTTTACCCCCAGGTCACTCTAGGAAAGTTGTTTGTTCCCAGGCGTGTATTTAAACATATAATATATTATAATAAGTCTTAGGGACTCATTTGGAGCTCCAAAAACCTTAAAACTCACCTCGCGAAAAACTAAGTGCTTATAGCTGGTTTTGCCGTAATCGAGCCTTTAAAAGGCCTTTTATCCGATGTGAATCTAGCAAAAGTTGTTTTGCTCCCAAGCGTGTATTCAAACAAATATTTTATTATAATCAGTCTCCAGGGACTCATTTGGAGCTACAAAAGAAACTTAAAAACTCATTTCCGGCACCAAAAACTAAATCTTATAACTAGTTTTGC
>CM030875.1:1740666-1792583 GCA_018132145.1 Boehmeria nivea var. tenacissima | reverse complement strand
AGTTCAAAGGCCGTAATGATCCCAGGCATACTGGGAGTGGGAAAAGAGGATCGGGAACGTCTTTGACATCCACCACTACTCCGATAGAAAGAAGGTAAAACTTGTCACTGAGTTTTGACTATGCGCTTACTTGGTGGGATCAGTTGCAACAAGCAGGAGGAGGAACCGTGAGCCCCGGTGGAGGCATGGGATGATATGAAGGCCCTTATGAGGAACGTTTGTGCCAGCTCACTACTACCGGGAGTTGCACAAGCGTTTGTACGCTTGACCCAAGGAAGCAAAAGTGTGGAGGACAATCACCAGAGATGGAGCCTGATGATCCGCCTCGGCTTAGAGGAAGATGTGAGGTAACCATGGCCCGTTCTTACGGGAATGAACACCGAGATTGCTAACGAAGTGGAGCTACATCACTACATGGAGATGGAGGATTTGGTTCATAAAGGCCATCCAAGTAGAGAAGCAATTCAAAACGGGAGGAGGAAGAGCAAGCTTGGGGACCGACCTATGGAAACCACCGGTGGTAAAGAAGGATGAGAAAGCTACTTCGATTCCGACAAAGCCCCGGAGAGTAAACCCTCAAGTCGAGCTACCGACAAGTGGTAAAGGTACCATTGAAACCTCTTACTCAAAATCGAGACATTAAGTGTTTTAAGTGTCAGGCGTGGTGACATGCATCCCAATGCCCAAACAAAGAACAATGTTGGTGAGACCCGATTGAGAGTATGAGACCGAAGGGGAGGAAGAATGAAGAGGAGGAGTTGGAAGTAGAAGACGTCGGTGAAGTACATGGGCTAGTGGCGTGACAAGGAGGCACTAAGTGCTCAAACAAGAAGCCAAGATGACATGCACCGGAGAACATATTCTATGGCGGTGAGATCAAGGACAAGATTTGTAGCTTGATCATCGATGGAGGGAGTTGTACAGACGTGGCAAGCGAAGCTTTGGTGGAAAAGTTAGCCCTACCCTTACTAAAACACCCTCGACCTACAAGTTGCAGTGGCTAAACGATAGCGGAGGTGTTAAGGTGACTCATCAAGTGTTGGTGTCTTTTCAGATCGGCAAGTACGAGGATGAAGTACTTTGTGATGTGGTTCCGATGGAGGCGACACATATATTACTTGGCCGACCTTGGCGGGTTGACGGCGTGCTACACACGGCGGATACACCAACAAATACATCATACCTTACAAAGGAAAATTAGTGCCCGTGTACCATGACCCTAGTCAAGTCCTTGAAGATCAACGTTTTCTTCAAAATGAAATTGAGAGGAGGGTTCAAGATAAGGGAAACACAATGAGTGAAGAGAATAAAAATAATGAGAGTGGGGTTGTGAGAGAAACACAACGAGTGGAAAGACAGAGAGAAATAAACAGTTAAGCAAGTAGAGGAAAGAAAGAGAGTAAGAAGAAAAGTTTTCTTCTTAGGCAACATGGTATTGAGAAAGCCTTTCTTTCGGGCTGAGCCAATGATTTTATTAGTGTATAAAGGCCACCCTTTTTGCTACGCATAAGGTGAGGAATTGCCAAGTGCCATTGTTTCTCTTTTGCAGGAATTTGAAGATGTGGTGGTAGATGAGATGCCACCCGAGTGCCACCAGTTCGCGGAATCGAGCACCAAATCGATTTCGTGCCGGAAGCGACTTTACCAAACCGTCCTCCTTGCTCGAACCAATCCGGAGAAACAAAGGAACTTCAACGGCAAATTGAGGAGTTATTGTCGAAGGGACATGTTCGGGAGAGTATAGCCCTTGTGCCGGTGCGGTGCTACTCATTCCCAAGAAGGGCGGTTCATCGAGGATGTGCGTTGATTGTCGAGCAATCAACAACATAACGTGAAATATCGTTTCCTATTCCTCGGTTAGATGACATGTTAGATGAGCTTCATGGTGCATGCATATTTTCTAAAGTTGATTTAAAAGTGGGTATCATCAAATCCGTATGCGTAGGAGATGAGTGGAAAACTGCATTTAAGACTAAACATGGGTTGTATGAGTGGTTAGTAATGCCGTTTGGATTGACTAACGCTCCTAGTACATTTATGCGACTCATGAATCATGTTTTACGTGCATTCATACGGTAAATTTATGGTTGTCTACTTTGATGATATTCGATTTATAGCAAATCCTTAGATGAGCATGTAGAACATCTAACACAAGTATTCATGTGGTTCTTAAGCAAGAAAAAGTATATGCTAACCTCAAAAAGTGCACATTTTGTACCGAATCATATTATTTTTCTTGGATTTGTTGTTAGTACTAGCGGAGTGCGAGGTTGTGAAAGAAAGTTGAGCCATTCGAGAATGGCCGACACCGACTAACGCCTCGCAGGTCCGAAGCTTTCATGGCTTAAGCGAGATTTTATCGCCGCTTTGTCAAGGATTTCAGCACTATTGCCGCCCCTTTACTTGAAGTGATGAAGAAAAATGCACCTTTCAATGGGGCGAAGAGCAAGAGAAGGCTTTCCGAGGCAATCAAGGATCGTTTGATCAATCCGACGGTGCTAGCCTTACCAAACCCGACAAACCGTTCGAAGTAGAGTGTGATGCATCGGGGTGGGAATTGGAGCCGGTTCTTATGCAAGACCGGCGACCCATCGCATTCTTGGAGAAGCTAAGTGGAGCGGTTCTCAACTACCCACTTACGACAAGGAGATGTATGCACTCGTTAGAGCATTGGAGACATGGCAACACTATCTGTAGGCCGTTGAGTTCGTGGTCCATACCGACCATGAATCACTCAAGTTTCCGAAGGCGCAACACAAGCTCAACCGATGCCATGCTCCAATGGATGGAATTCCTAGAGCCTTTTCCATATGTCATCAAGTACAAACAAGGTAAGGAGAATGTGGTAGCCGATGCCCTTTCTCGGAGGTACGTACTTCTTTCCAACTCTTACAACCAAACTTTTGGGTTTTGAGCACCTTAAAGTTGTATGCTAGTGATGATGACTTTGTGACATTTATGCCTTGTGTGAAAAGTTGGGAAAGATGATTTTTATAGGCATGATGGGTTTTTATTCAAGGGTTCTAGGTTATGTGTCCCACAAAGTTCGGTGAGAGAATTATTGGTGCGAGAGGCACATAGTGGAGGATTAATGGGACATTTTGGGGTTATGAAAACACTTGAAATCCTTCACTCACACTTCTATTGGCCACGTTTGAAGCGAGATGTTGAGAGAGTCCCTGAGAGGTGTATTAGGTGTAAACAAGCCAAGTCTAAGTCAAACCCTCATGGTCTTTACACTCCCTTACCATCCGGAAGCACCTTGGGTAGATGTATCCATGGATTTTGTCCTTGGGTTGCCTAGGTCTCGTAGAGGTCGGGATTCGGTGTTTGTAAGTGGTTGATAGGTTTTCCAAGATGGCGCATTTCATTCCTTGTCATAAAACCGATGATCGTCGAATGTGGCGAGATTGTTCTTTAGGGAAATAGTTCGTTTGCATGGTATGCCTAGGTCAATTGTGTAGGATAGGGATGTCAAGTTTCTTAGTTATTTTTGGAAGACCTTATGGGCTAAGTTGGGGACTAAAGTTGTTGTTTGAGCACTACTTGTCACCCGCAATGATGCAAACCGAGGTAGTCAATCGGCCTTATCTACCCTTATTGAGGCAATTATCAAAAGAAATCAAAACTTGGGAGGATTCTACCACATGTGGAATTTGCTTAAATAGGGCTGTACACTTTACTACAAATTTTCACCTTTGAAATTGTCTATGGTTTTAACCCATTAGCTCCTTTAGATTTATTACCTTTGCCTTTATCACAGGCGTGTGAACTTAGATGGGAAGAAGAAGGCGGACTTTGTCAAGAAGATCCATGATGCTAAGCAAAACATCGAGCGGCGCACGGAGCGTATATCAAACAAGCCAACAAAGGGCGTGGAGGTGGTGTTGAACCGGAGATTGGGTTTGGATGCACATGCGCAAGAACGATTTCCCTGAACAACGCAAATCAAAGCTTCAAACGGGGAGATGGTCCTTTTCAAGTCACAGGCGGCTGAATAACAACGCCTACCAGCAGTCTACCCGGTGAGTATAATATAAGTGCTACCTTTAATGTCGCTGATTTATCTCCTTATTTGCAGATTGATTTGAGGGCAAATCCTTTTGAAGAGGAGGAGAATGATGCGATCGTGCCTAGTCCAACCGAGAGATATCATCGAGGCACTGAAGGTCCGATGACGAGCTCGCGAAGAGATTCAAGGAACAACTCAACTTGTTCATAGCAAACTTCTTCAAGGAACAAGAGCAGTCGAGAGAGTCACGACAACGTCGCGTAGACGTTATCCAAGCAATTGAAGGCCACAGAAATAAGCCGGACGTACTAAGTGCACAATCGGCGAATTTTCAATACTTTTATGTATTTTTCTTTAAGTATTATTTAAATAAGTGTTAGAAGGATATTGGAACACTTTTGGATTTTTAGGCTTATTTTGGTTAAGTTTTGAAAAATCAGACCGAGAGCTTGCCGATCGATGCGCAACTTCCGGCCGATCATGCGATGATTTCCAATTTTGCACGAATCGCCCCGATCGATCGCCCATCTGGCCACAATCGTGGCGAATCTGCCGAGTGGAGCGCCGACGCGATCCCGATCGATCGCGCTTCATCCGATCGATCGACACTCAGGCCCGATCGATCGCCCCTTCATCCCGATCGATCGCGTGTTGCGATGAAATCGTAAATTAGGGTTTTATCGTTTCCTTAGGATATTTTAGGTAATTTTGAATTGTGTTTAGCCTATTTCCGAATTTTAAGTTTCCTAGTTGGTAATTAGGGTTGTAAGACCTATATAAAGGTCCTTTGATTAATAATAAAGGTGATTACGTATTTTTCATCAAACACTTTGTGTGAGACTATTTTCTCTCGAGGTCTTCTCGAACTTTTGAATCGATCAAGATCGCCTTAACGATTACGTGATGGACTTATCAAGCGGCCTTTCCCAACCGTTTATGGCGTTCTTCACTCCACGGACTTATCGGGCGGATTACCATCACCGTTGTGGCGTCTTATCAATCCATCCTAGCGAGTTGGAAACGGGGCTTTTATCCAATCGTCGAGTCCAACAAAAAGCGATGGTCAAGCGATTTCCTCTACGAGGATCGTATCAGTATCGAATGCTCGGTCTTATCTGGACTTTCTGATAACTTTAATTGGGTATGTCTGGTTCAAGTTCTTGAATTTAGCAAATGTTGTGATCCCAAATATTTTGAATAGAGTACATTATAATTCTAGGGACTCTTTTTTAGCTCAATCATTACTAGAAACTTCGCCTAAAAACTAAGTCCTTATAACAAGTTTGCCTAAATCGCCATCTAAATAAGGTTTTTGTATAAGTGACTCTACAAAGTTGTTGTGATCCAAATCCGTATTTGAACATATAATACATTAATATTTAGTTTTGATTTCCACTAACATTAAAACTCACGCAAAAACAATTCAAATTAGTTTGTTTTCACTCGAGTTCTAATGGGTAATAGGTTAAGCATAGGTGTTTGTGGATCCCCAAAGCAGATCAACATATACTATCATTAACATAATTTTGTCGACTCTTTTATTTATGAAATACGCGTAAAAACTCAATTGTGAGACAAAATCAGTTATGGGTATAATACATTAAGAAAAGTAGGGACTCATTTTGACCAACACTTAAAAACTCACCTTCGCGAAACTAAGTCCTTATAACTAGTTTTGCCTAAATCCCCGAGCCCTAGCCGGGTTTTGGCTCAAGTCACTCTAGTGAACTTGTTTTGATCCCAAATCAGTATTTGAACATATAATATATTATAATAAGTCTTAGGGACTCATTTGGAGCTCCAACAAGCCTTATTAGGACACCTCGCACAAAAACTAAGTCTTTATAACTAGTTTTCCCTAAATCGAGCCTTTAGATGGGTATTTTGGCTCAAGTGAATCTAGCAAAGTTGTTTAGATCCTAAATGTGTATTTAATATAATATATTATAATAAGTCTTAGGGACTCATTTTGAAGCTCAACAACACTTAAAAAAGTCACCTCGCGCAAAAAACTAAGTCCTTATAACTAGTTTGCCTAAATCGAGCCCTAAAATGTGTATTTTGGCTCGAAGTGACTCTAGCAAAGTTGTTGTGATCCCAAATCAGTATTTGAACATATAATACATTAATATAATTCGTAGGGACTCATTTAGAGCTCAACAACACTTAAAAACTCACCTCGCGCAAAACTAAGTCCTTATAACTAGTTTTGCCTAAAATGGGTATTTTGGCTCGAAGTGACTCTAGCAAAGTTGTTGTGATCCCAAATCAGTATTTGAACATATAATACATTAATATAATTCGTAGGGACTCATTTTGAGCTCCAACAACACTTAAACTCACCCGCGCAAAACTAAGTCCTTATAACTAGTTTTGCCTAAATCGCTTTAAAGGGTATTTTGGCTCGAAGTGACTCTAGCAAACTTGTTTTGATCCTAAATGAGTATTTGAACATATAATATATTATAATAAGTCTTAGGGACTCGTTTGGAGCTCAACAACCTTATTAGAACACTTCGCGCAAAAACTAAGTCTTTGTAACTAGTTTTCCCTAAATCCGAGCCATTTAGATGGGTTTTTGGCTCCGAAGTGAATCTAGCAAAGTTGTTTGGTCCTAAATTGTATTGTACATATAATATATTATAATAAGTCTTAGGGACTCATTTTGAGCTCAACAACACTTAAAAAAGTCACCTCGCGCAAAAACTAAGTCCTTATAACTAGTTTGCCTAAATCGAGCCCTAAAATGGGTATTTTGGCTGAAGTGACTCTAGCAAAGTTGTTGTGATCCCAAATCAGTATTTGAACATATAATACATTAATATAATTCGTAGGGACTCATTTTAGAGCTCAACAACACTTAAAAACTCACTCGCGCAAAAACTAAGTCCTTATAACTAGTTTGCCTAAAATCGGTATTTTGGCTCCAGTGACTCTAGCAAAGTTGTTGAGATCCCAAATCAGTATTTGAGCATATAATACATTAATATAATTCGTGGGGACTCATTTTGAGCTCCAACAACACTTAAAAACTCACCTCGCGTAAAAACTAAGTCCTTATAACTAGTTTGCCTAAATCGAGCCCTAAACGGGTTTTTGGCTCCGAAGTGACTCTAGCAAACTTGTTTTGATCCCAAATGAGTATTTGAACATATAATACATTATAATAAGTCTTAGAGACTCATTTGGAGCTCAACAACACTTATTAGGACTCACTTCGCGCAAAAACTAAGTCCTTGTAACTAGTTTTCCCTAAATCCGACATTTAAATGGGTTTTTGGCTCCGAGTGATTCTAGCAAAGTTGTTTGATCCTAAATCAGTATTTAACATATAATATATTAAAATAATTCTTAGGGACTCATTTTGAGCTCAACAACACATAAAAGTCACCTCGCAAAAACTAAGTCCTTATAACTAGTTTGCCTAAATCGAGCCCTAAAATGGGTATTTTGGCTCGGAAGTGACTCTAGCAAAGTTGTTGTGATCCCAAATCAGTATTTGAACATATAATACATTAATATAATTCGTAGGGACTCATTTAGAGCTCCAACAACACTTAAAAGCTCACCTCGCGCAAAAACTAAGTCCTTATAACTAGTTTGCCTAAATAAAATGGGTATTTTGGCTCGCAGTGACTCTAGCAAAGTTTTTGAGATCCCAAATCAGTATTTGAACATATAATACATTAATATAATTCGTAGGGACTCATTTTGACCTCACAACACTTAAAAACTCACCTCAGCGCAAAAACTAAGTCCTTATAACTAGTTTGCCTAAATCGAGCTTTAAATCGGGTTTTTGGCTCCAAAGTCACTCTAGCAAACTTGTTTTGATCCCAAATCAGTATTTGAACATATAATATATTATAATAAGTCTTAGGGACTCATTTTGAAGCTCCAACAAGCCTTATTAGGACACCTCGCGCAAAACTAAGTCTTTGTAACTAGTTTTCCCTAAATCGACATTTAGATGGGTATTTTGGCTCCGAAGTGAATCTAGCGAAGTTGTTTAATCCCTAAATGTGTATTTTATTATAATATATTATAATAATTCTTAGGGACTCATTTTGAGCTCCAACAACACTTAAAAACTCACCTCGCGCAAAAACTAAGTCCTTATAACTAGTTTGCCTAAATCGAGCCCTAAAATGTGTATTTTGGCTCGAGTGACTCTAGCAAAGTTGTTGTGATCCCAAATCAGTATTTGAACATATAATACATTAATATAATTCGTAGGGACTCATTTTGAGCTCCAACAACACTTAAAAGCTCACCTCGCGCAAAAACTAAGTCCTTATAACTAGTTTGCCTAAATCGAGCCCTAAATTGGTATTTTGGCTTCCGAAGTGACTCTAGCAAAGTTGTTGTGATCCCAAATCAGTATTTGACATATAATACATTAATATAATTCGTAGGGACTCTTTTGAGCTCCAACAACACTTAAAAGCTCACCTCGCGCAAAAACTAAGTCCTTATAACAAGTTTGCCTAAATCGAGCCCTAAATTGGGTATTTTGGCTCCGAAGTGACTCTAGCAAAGTTGTTTTGGTCCTAAATGAGTATTTGAACATATAATACATTATAATAAGTCTTAGAGACTCGTTTGGAGCTCCAACAAGCCTTATAAAGACACTTCGCGCAAAAACTAAGTCTTTGTAACTGAGCTTTCCCTAAATCCGGCTTTAGATGGGTATTTTAGCTCCAGTGACTCTAGCAAAGTTGTTTAGGTCCCAAATGTGTATTTTACATATAATATATTATAATAATTCTTAGGGACTCATTTTGAGCTCACCAACACTTAAAAACTCACCTCGCGCAAAAACTAAGTCCTTATAACTAGTTTGCCTAAATCGAGCCCTAAAATGTGTATTTTGGCTGAAAGTGACTCTAGCAAAGTTGTTGTGATCCCAAATCAGTATTTGAACATATAATACATTAATATAATTAGTAGGGACTCATTTAGAGCTCCAACAACACTTAAAAACTCACCTCACGCAAAACTAAGTCCTTATAACTAGTTTGCCTAAATCTTAAAATAGGGTATTTTGGCTCCAAGTGACTCTAGCAAAGTTGTTGGGATCCCAAATCAGTATTTGAACATATAATACATTAATATAATTCGTGGAGACTCATTTTGAGCTCCACAACACTTAAAAAACTCACCTCGCGCAAAAACTAAGTCCTTATAACTAGTTTTGCCTAAATCGAACATTAAAGCGGGTTTTTTGGCTCCGAAGTCACTTCTAGCAAACTTGTTTTGATCCTAAATGAGTATTTGAACATATAATATATTATAATAAGTCTTAGAGACTCTTTTGGAGCTCCAAGCCTTATTAAGGTCACCTGGCGAAAAACTAAGTCTTTGTAACTAGTTTTCCCTGAAATCCAAATTTAGATGGGTTTTGGCTCCAGTGAATCTAGCAAAGTTGTTTAGGTCCTAAATGTATTTTAATATAATATATTATAATAAGTCTTAGGGACTCATTTTGAGCTCCAACAACACTTAAAAGTCACCTCGCGCAAAAACTAAGTCCTTATAACTAGTTTGCCTAAATCGAGCCCTAAAATGGGTATTTTGGTCGGAAGTGACTCTAGCAAAGTTGTTGTGATCCCAAATCGGTATTTGAACATATAATACATTAATATAATTCGTAGGGACTCATTTTGAGCTCCAACAACACTTAAAAACTCACCTCGCGCAAAAACTAAGTCCTTATAACTAGTTTGCCTCGTCTAAAATGGGTATTTTGGCTCAATGACTCTAGCAAAGTTGTTGTGATCCCAAATCAGTATTTGAACATATAATACATTAATATAATTCGTGGGGACTCATTTTGAGCTCCAACAACACTTAAAAACTCACCCGCGCAAAAACTAAGTCCTTATAACTAGTTTTGCCTAAATCGAACTTTTAATGGGTATTTTGGCTCGAAGTCACTCTAGCAAACGTGTTTTGATCCTAAACAGTATTTGAACATATAATATTATTATAATAAGTCTTAGGACTCGTTTGGAGCTCAACAACCTTATTAAACTCACCTCGCGCTAAAACTAAGTCCTTATAACTAGTTTTCCTAAATCCACATTTAGATGGGTTTTGGCTCGAAGTGAATCTAGTAAAGTTATTTAGGTCCTAAATGTGTATTTTACATATAATATATTATAATAAGTCTTAGGGACTCATTTTGAGCTCCAACAACACTTAAAAACCTCACCTCGCGCAAAAACTAAGTCCTTATAACTAGTTTGCCTAAATCGAGCCCTAAAATGGGTATTTTGGCTGGAGTGACTCTAGCAAAGTTGTTGTGATCCCAAATCAGTATTTGAACATATAATACATTAATATAATTAGTAGGGACTCATTTAGAGCTCCAACAACACTTAAAAACTCACATCAAGCAAAAACTAAGTCCTTATAACTAGTTTGCCTAAAACGGCAGTATTTTGGCTCAAGTGACTCTAGCAAAGTTGTTGGGATCCCAAATCAGTATTTAAGCATATAATACATTAATATAATTCGTAGGGACTCATTTTGAGCTCCAACAACACTTTAAAACTCACCTGTGCAAAAACTAAGTCCTTATAACTAGTTTTGCCTAAATCGAGCTTTTAAACCGGGTATTTTGGCTCAAGTCACTCTCTAGCAAACTTGTTTTGATCCTAAATGAGTATTTGAACATATAATATATTATAATAAGTCTTAGAGACTCATTTTGAGCTCCAACAAGCCTTATATGGGACATCGCGCAAAAACTAAGTCTTTGTAACTAGTTTCCCTAAATCGAGCATTTAGATGGGTTTTTGGCTCCAAGTGAATCTAGCAAAGTTGTTTAGGTCCTAAATGTGTATTTTATTATAATATATTATAATAAGTCTTAGGGACTCATTTTGAGCTCCAACAACACTTAAAAGTCACCTCGCGCAAAAACTAAGTCCATATAACTAGTTTGCCTAAATCAGCCCTAAAATGGTATTTTGGCTCGGTCACTCTAGTAAAGTTTTTGTGATCCCAAATCAGTATTTGAACATATAATACATTAATATAATTCGTAGGGACTCATTTAGGCTCAACAACACTTAAAAAACTCACCTCGTGCAAAAACTAAGTCCTTATAACTAGTTTTTAACGAGCCCTAAAACGGGTATTTTAGTCCAGTGACTCTAGCAAAGTTATTGAGATCCCAAATCAGTATTTGAACATATAATACATTAATATAATTCTGGGGACTCATTTTAAGCTCAACAACACTTAAAAACTCACCTCGCGCAAAAACTAAGTCCTTATAACTGGTTTTGCCTAAATCGAGCCCTTAAGTGGGTTTTTTGGCTCCCAAGTGACTCTAGCAAACTTGTTGTGATCCCAAATCAGTATTTGAACATATAATATATTATTATAAGTCTTAGGGACTCATTTTGAGCTCAACAACCTTATTAACCACATCGCGCAAAAACTAAGTCTTTATAACTAGTTTTCCCTAAATCCGGCATTTAAACGGGTTTTGGCTCCAAAGTGACTCTGTAAAGTTGTTTGATCCTAAATGAGTATTTGAACATATAATAATATAATAATAAGTCTTAGGGACTCATTTGAAAGCTCCAATAACACTAAAAAAGTCACCTCGCGCAAAAACTAAGTCCTTATAACTAGTTTGCCTAAATCGAGCCCTAAAATGGGTATTTTGGATCCGGGGTGACTCTACAAAGTTGTTGTGGTCCCAAATCGGTATTTGAACATATAATACATTAATATAATTCGTAGGGACTCATTTAGAGCTCCAACAACACTTAAAAACTCACCTCGCGCAAAAACTAAGTCCTTATAACTAGTTTGCCTAACTAAAATGGGTATTTTGGCTCGAAGTGACTCTAGCAAAGTTGTTGTGATCCCAAATCAGTATTTGAACATATAATACATTAATATAATTCATAGGGACTCATTTTGAGCTCCAACAACACTTAAAAACTCACCTCGCGCAAAAACTAAGTCCTTATAACTAGTTTTCCTAAATCGAGCCTTCTAAAAGAGTTTTGGCTCCAAAGTGACTCTAGCAAAGCGTTGTGATCCCAAATCAGTATTTGAACATATAATACATTATTATAAGTCTTAGAGACTCATTTGGAGCTCCAACAAGTCCTTATTAAGGTCACCCGTGCAAAACTAAGTCTTTATAACTAGTTTTGCCTAAATCGAGCATTTAAATGGGTATTTGGCTCAAGTGACTCTAGCTAAGTTGTTTGGTCCTAAATCAGTATTTTAACATATAATACATTATATAATTCGTAGGGACTCATTTTGAGCTCAACAACACTTAAAAAAACTCACCTCGCGCAAAAACTAAGTCCTTATAACTAGTTTGCCTAAATCGAGCCCTAAAATGGTATTTTGGCTCAAGTGACCCTAGCAAAGTTGTTGTGATCCCAAAGCAAAGATTTGAACATATAATACATTAATATAATTCGTAGGGACTCATTTTGAGCTCAACAACACTTAAAAAACTCACTCGCGCAAAAACTAAGTCTTATAACTAGTTTGCCTAATCACCTAAATGGGTATTTTGGCTCCAGTGACTCTAGCAAAGTTGTTGTGATCCCAAATCAGTATTTGACCATATAATACATTAATATAATTCGTAAGGGACTCATTTTGAGCTCCAACAACACTAAAAAACTCACCTCGCGTAAAAACTAAGTTCTTATAACTAGTTTGCCTAAATCGAGCACTTAAAATGGGTATTTTTGGCTCCAGTGACTCTAGCAAGGTTGTTTGATCCCAAATCAGTATTTGAACATATAATACATTAATATAATTTGTAGGGACTCGTTTTGAGCTCCAACAACACTTAAACGCACACTGCGCTAAAACTAAGTCTTTGTAACTAGTTTCCCTAAATCGAACTCTAGATGGGTTTTTGACTCAGAAGTGACTTTAGGGAAGTTGTGTTGGGTCCCAAATCAGTATTTTAACATATAATACATTATTATAATTCTTAGTGACTCGTTTGAGCTACGACATGAAAGGTCACCTGCGCAAAAACTAAGTCGTTATAACTAGTTTGCCTAAATCGATACCTAAATTGGGTATATTGGCTCGGCTAATGACTCTAGCAAAGTTGTTGTGATCCCAAATCAATATTTGAAAATATAATACATTAATATAATTTGTAGGGACTCATTTTAGGCTCCAATGACACTTAAAAACTCACCTCGACCAAAAACCTAAGTCCTTATAATTAGTTTGCCTATCACCCTAAAATGGGTATTTTGGCTCGAGTGACTCTAGCAAACTGTTGAGATCTCAAATCAGTATTTGAGCATAATACATTATTATAATTCGCAGGGACTCATTTTGAGCTCAACAACATTTGGAAGCTCACCTCGCGCTTAAAAACTAAGTCCTTATAACAAGTTTGCCTAAATCGATTAAAGCGGGTGTGGCTCAAGTGACTCTAGAGCTTGTGTGATCCCAAATCAGTATTTGAACATATAATATATTATATAATTCTTAGGGTTCGTTTTGACTCAAACAACCTTATTACTCACCTCGCGCAAAACCTAAGTCTTTATAACTAGTTTTCCCTAAATCGAGACATGTACATGGGTTTTTGGCTCGAAGTGACTCTAGCGAAGTTATTTATGTCCAAATCAGTATTTTATTATAATACATTATTATAATTCTTAGGGACTCATTTTGAGCTTCCATAACACTTATAAAAGTCCCTCGCGCAAAAACTAAGTCGTTATAACAAGTTTGCCTAAATCTATCCCTCAATTGGGTATTTTGGCTCCGAAGTGACTCTAGCAAAGTTATTGTGATCCCAAATCAGTATTTGAACATATAATACGTAATATAATTCGTAGGGACTCATTTAGAGCTCCAACAACACTTAAAAACTCACATCGCATAAAACTAAGTCTTTATAACTAGTTTGCCTAACCTAAATTGGTATTTTGCTCCAGTGACTCTAGAAAGTTGTTGGGATCCCAAATCAGTATTTGAGCATATAATACATTAATATAATTAGTGAGGACTCATTTTGAGCTCCGACAACACTTAAAAACTCACTCGGTAAGCTAGGTCACTTATAGCGTTTTGCCTAAATCGGAGCTTTTAAACGGGTTTTTTGGCTCAGAGTCACTCTAGCAAAAACTTGTTTTGATCCTAAATGAAGTATTTGAACATATAATATTTTATAATAAGTCTTAGAGACTCGTTTGGGCTCCAACAAGCCTTATTAGGACCCACTTAAACAAAAAACTAAGTCTTGTCAACTGTTTCCCTAAATCCTGAAGCATTTAGATGGGTTTTTGGCTCAGTAGAATCTAGCGAAGTTGTTTAGGTCCTAAATGTTTTATTACATTATAATATATTATAATAAGTTGGGGACTCATTTTGAGCTCCAAAACGCTTATAAGTCCTCTCGCGAAAAACTAAGTCCTTATAACTAGTTTGCCTAAATCTAGCCCTAAAATGGTAATTTTGGCTTCAAAGTGACTCTACCAAAGTTGTTGTGATCCCAAATCAGTATTTGAGCATATATTTCATTAATATAATTAGTAGGGACTCATTTAGATCTCCAACAACACTTAAAAACTCTCCTGCGCAAAAACTAAGTCCTTATAACCCAAATTTTCTCGCAGGTTGTATTTGGGCATATAATACATTAATATAATTAGTAGGGGACTCTGTTTTGACCTCAAACAAACTAAAAACTCACCTTGCGCAAAAACTAAGTCCTTAAACTAGGATATTGCCTTTATCGAAACCTTAACATTCAGCTTTTGGCTCGAAGTGACTCTAGAAAACTTGTTTTGATACTAAATGAGTATTTGAACAAATAATATATTAAGAATAAATCTTAGGGCTCGTTTGGAGCTCAAACAGCCTTATCAAGTGACTTCGTGTAAAAACTAAGTCTTTATAACTAGTTTTCCCTAAATCGGCTTTAGATGGGTTTTTGGCTCGAGTGAATCTAAGCGAAATTGTTTAGGGTCCGAAATGTGTATTTGTACTTTAATATATTTATAATAAGTCTTAGGGACTCATTTTGACAAAAATTTTTAAAGGGGTTTTTTTAGCTCCAACAACACATAAAAAGTCACCTCGCGCAAAAACGAAGTTCATATAACTATTTTGCCTAAATCTAGCCCTAAAATGGGTATTTTGGCTCGGAATGACTCTTGCAAAGTGTTGTGATCCCAAATTGGTATTTGAACATGTATTTGATTAATATAATTCGTAGGGACTCATTTAGAGCTCCAACAACACTTAAAAAAACTCCTCCGCAGAAATCTAAGTCCTTATATCTAGTTTCCCTATAATTTGCCTAAAAGAGTATTTTGGCTCAAGTGACACTACCAAAGTTATTGTGATCCCAAATCAGTATTTGAGTGTATAACACGTTAATATAATTCGTAGAGGACTCGTTTTGAGCTTCGATAACACTAAAAACTCACCTCGCGCAAAAACTAAGTCCTTATAAGTAGTTTCCCTAAATCGGGAGCTTTTACTGGTTTTTGGCTCGATTCACACTAGCAAACTTATTTGTGATCCCAAATAAATATTTGAACGTATAATATATTATAATAATTCTTAGGGACTCATTTTGAGTTCGATAAGCCTGATTAGGACATGGCACTAAAAACTAAGTCCTCGTAACTAGTTTTACATAAACCCGAACACTTAAATGGGTTTGGCTCGAGTGACTCTATCGAGGTTATTTGGATCCCAAATCAGTATTTTAATCTATAATATATTAATAATAATTCTTAGGGACCAATTTTGAGCTCCAACAACACTTAAGAAATCCACCTCATGCTAAACCTAAATCCTTACAACTAGTTTGCCTAAATTTAGCCTTCAAAGCGGGTATTTTGGCTCCGAAGATGATTACTACCAAGGTATTGTGATCCCAAATCAGTATTTAGACATATAATACATTAATATAATTCGTAGGGGACTCATTTTAGACTCAAACAACACTTAAAAACTCTCATCGCAAAAACTAAGTCCTTATAACTAGTTTGCCTAAATCAACCTAGAATGGGTTTTGGCTCCGAGTGACTCTAACATAGTTGTTGAAAGTCAAAATCAGTATTTGAGCATATAATACATTAATATAATTCGTAGGGACTCATTTTGAGCTCAATAACACTTAAAAACTCACATTACATAAAAACTAAGTCCTTACAACTAGTTTTGCCTATAATCGAGCTTTTAAGTGGGTTTTTGGCTCAAGTGACTCTTAAATTGTTTGATCCTAAATGAGTATTTGAACATATAATACGTTATTATAATTCGTAGGGACTCGTTTTGAGCTCCAGTAACACTTATAAGAACTCACTTCGTGCAAAACTAAGTCTTATAACTAGTTTCCCTAAATCCGGCCTTTAGATGGGTATTTTGGCTCGAAGTGACTCTAGCAAGTTGTTTTGGTCCCAAATCAGTATTTAACTTATAATATATTATTATAATTCTTAGGGACTCATTTTGAGCTCACAACACTTAAAAACTCACCTCGCGCAAAAACTAAGTCCTTATAACTAGTTTGCCTAAATCTAGCCCTAACAATGTGTATTTTTGGCTTGAGTGACTCTAACAGAGTTATTTGTGATCCCAAATCAGTATTGAACATATAATACATTAATATAATTCGTGAGGACTCATTTTGACATCAACAACACTTAAAAACTCACCTCGCGCAAAAACTAAGTCCTTATAACTAGTTTGCCCGGACCCTAAAGCAGGTATTTTGGCTCAGTGACTCTAGCAAAGTTGTTGTGATCCCAAATCTGTATTTGAACATATAATACATTAATATAATTCGAGTAGGGACTATTTTGACATCCACAACACTAAAAAAAACTCACCTCGCGCGAAAGCTAAGTCCTTAAACTAGTTTTTGCTAAATCGAAATTTTTAAGCGGGTTTTTATCTCAGAGTGACTATAGGAAACTTGTTTTGATCCTAAATTAGATATTTGAACAAATAATATATTGTAATAGAGTCTTAGGGACTCGTTTGGAGCTCAACAAACCTTATTAGGACACTCGGTGCAAAAACTAAGTCTTTATAACTAGTTTTCCTAAATCGAGCATTTAGATCGGGTTTTGACTCAGAAAGTAAATCTAGCAAATTGTTTGGTCCCAAATGTGTATTTTCTATAATATATTATAATACGTCTTAGGGACTCATTTTGAGCTCCAACAACACTTAAAAATCACGTTGCGCAAAAACTAAGTCCTTATAACTAGTTTCGCCTTCGAGCCCTAAAATGGGTATTTTGGCTCAAGGTGGCTCTAGAAAAGTTGTTGTGATCCCAAATAAGTATTTGAACATATAATACATTAATACAATTCGTAGGGACTCATTTTGAGCTCAGTTTAACATAAAAACTCACCTCGCAAAAAAACTAAGTCCTTATAACTAGTTTTTGACCTAAAATGGGTATTTTGGCTCAGTGACTCTAGCAAACGTTCGAGATCCTAAATCGGTATTCGAGCGTATAATACATTAATATAATTCGTGGGGACTCATTTTTGAGCTCCAACAACACTTAAAAACTCACCTCGCGCAAAAAGTGAGTCCTTATAACTAGTTTTGCCTAAATCGAGCTTCAGCAAGGTTTGGCTCCGAAGTGATTCTAGCAAAGTTATTTTAATCCTAAATCAATATTGAACATATAATATATTATTATAATTCGTAGGGACTCGTTTTGACCTCCAACAACCCTTATAAAGTCACCGTTGCTTAAAAATAAGTCTGTATAACTAATATTCCCTAAATCAAAGCTTTTAGATGAGTTTTTTGGCTCAGTAGATCTGGGGAACTTGTTTGAGTCCTATATGATTTTAATTATAATTTATTATAATAAATCTTAGGGACTCGTTTTGAGGTCCGACAATCCATTATAAAGTCACTTCGCCCAAAAACTAAGTCTTTACAACTAGTTTTCTTTAATCTAGCCTTCAAATGTGTATTTTGGCTCTCAAGTAAATCTAACAAAATTATTTTGGTCCCAAATCAGTATTTTAACATATAATACATTATTATAATTCGTAGGGACTCATTTGGCTCAACAGCACTTAATAACTCACCTCGCAGAAAAACCTAAGTCCTTATAACTAGTTTGCCTAAATCGACCCAAATGGGTATTTTGGCTCCAAAGTGACTCTACAACAATGGTATTGTGATCCCAAATCGGTATTTGAGCATATAATACGTTAATATAATTTCGTAGGGATTTATTTTAACCTTTGTACCTTAAAAACTCACCTCGCGCAAAAACTAAGTCCTTATAACTAGTTTTGCCTAAATCGAACTTTTAAACCGGTTTTTTTGGCTCTAAGTCACTCTAGCAAAAACTTTTTTGATCCTAAATCAATATTTGAACAAATAATATTTTGTAATAAGTCTTAGAGACTGATTTTGGGCTCAACAAGCCTTATAAGGACTCACTGGCTTAAAACTAAGTCTTTAGCAACTAGTTTCCCTAAATCCGGCATTTAAGTGGGTTTTTGACTCCGAAGTGAATATATCGAAGTTGTTTGATTCTAAATATGTATTTAATATAATATATTATAATAAGTCTTAGGGACTAATTTTGAGCTCCAAAAACACATAAAAAACTCACCTCGCGCAAAAACTAGGTCCTTATAAGTAGTTTGCCTATATTTAAGCCCTAAAATGGATATTTTGGCTCCATGACTCTAGCAAAGTTGTTGTGATCCCAAATCAGTAAATGAACATATAATACATTAATATATTCGTAGGGACTCATTTTGAGCTCCATCATTCCTTAAAAGCTCACATAGCGCTAAACTAAGTCCTTATAACTAGTTTGCTTATCCCCTAAAAGTGGGTCATTTGGCTCCGAGTGACTCTAGTAAAGTTGTTGGATCCCAAATCAGTATTTGAGCGTATAATACATTAATATAATTCGTAGGGACTCGTTTTGCCTCAAATAACACTTTAAAAACTCACCACGTTCAAAAACTAGGTCCTTCTAACTGGTTTTGCCTAAATCCGAACTTACTACTCCGGTTTTTTTTTTCTCAAGTACCTCTAGTAAAACTTATTTTGATCCTAAATTAATATTTGAACTAATAATATATTGTACTAAGTCTTAGAGACTCGTTTGAAGATCCGACAATGCTTATAAGGACACCTGGCCAAAAATTAAGTCTTTCAAGCTGGTTTTGCCTAAATCCAGCATTTAGATAGGTTTTTTGGCTCCAGTGAATATGGTAAAGTTGTTTGAGACCCAAAATCAGTATTTTAAAGATACTATATTATCTATAAGTCTTAATGACTCATTTTGAGCTCCAACACACTAAAACTCACCTCGCGCAAAAGCTAAGTCGACATAGCTGGTTTGCCTAACTTTAGCCCTCAAATATGTATTTTGGCTCGGAAGTGACTCTTTGTAAGTTCTTTGTGATCCCAAATCAATGTGTGAACATATTAGAATTAAATAATTCGTAGGGACTCATTTAGAGCTCCAAAACTCTAAAAGCTTCCCTCGAGCAAAAACTAAGTCCTTATAACTAGTTTTCCTAAAATGGGTATTTTGGCTCAGTGACTCTAGCAAAGTTTTTGTATCCCAAATGGGTAGTTGAACATATAATACATTAATATGTTTCGGCGGGACTCATTTTGAGCTCCTACAACCTAAAAAAACTCACCTCGAGCATAAAAAAAGTGTTTGTAACTGTTTTTGACTACATCCAACTTTTAAGTTTTGGCTCATAAGTGACTCTGGCAAAACTTATTTAGATTCTAAATCAGTATTTGAACAAATAATATATTGTACTAAGTCTTAGAGATTCTTTGGGGATCCCTCAAGCCTTATTAGGTCACTTGGCGCAAAAACTAAGTCTTTGCCTCTAGTTTTCCTAAATCCGAGCATTTAGATGGGTTTTGGCTCAAAGTGAATAAGCAAAGTTGTTTGGTCCTAAGCGTGTATTTTTATTTATAATATATTCCGTAAGTCTTAATGGCTAATTTTGAGTTTCAACACACTTGCAAAAAGTCACCCTGGCAAAACTAAGTCCTTATAACTAGTTGCCTACATTAAACCCTAAAATGGGTATTTTGGCTCTAGGTGGCTCTAGCAAAGTTGTTGTGATCCCAATCAATTTGAACACATAATACATTAATGTAATTGTTAGGGACTCATTTTAAACTCACTATATTTGTAAAAACTCACCTAGCGCACCACTCTGTCCTTATATCTGGTTTTAATGCCTAAAATTAGGTATTTTGGCTCCAATTACTCTAGAAAAGTTGTTGTGATCCCAAATCAGTATTTGCGCCTCTAATACATTAATCAAAATATAAATGGACTCATTTTGACCTCAACACTTCTTAAAAACTCACCTCGCGCAAAAACTAAGTCCTTAACTAGTTTTGCCTAAATGGAACTTTTACAATAGGTTTTTTGCTCCAAGAACTCTAATAAAACTTGTTTGATCCTAAATCAATATTTGAACAAATATATATTGTAATAAGTATTAGAGACTCGTTGGATTCAACAAGCCTTATAAAGTCACTTAATACTTAAACCCAAGTCTTTGTAACTAGTTTCCCTAAATCAAGCATTTAGATGAGTTTTCTGGCTCATAAGTGAATCTTGAGAAGTTATTTAGGTCCAAAATGTGTATTTAAACTTAGAATCTCTTCTAGGAGTCTTAGGCTAATTTTGAGCTCAACAACACTAAAAACTCCCCCTAAAAACTAAGTCCTTATAACTAGTTTGCTAATTTGGCCCTAAAATGGGTATTTTGGCTCGAAGTGCCTCTATAAAGTTGTTGTGATCCCCAATCAGTATGTGAACACAACTAAGTTAATATAATTCGTAAGGACTCTTTGAGCTCCCATAAAAACTCACATCTTGCTAAAACTAGGTATTTATAACTAGTTTGCTTAAGTGCCCAAGTGGGTATTTTGACTCCAAGTGACTCTGTAAGTTTTTGTGATCCGAATTGAGTAGTTGAACATATAATACATTAATATTTAGTCAGTAGGGACTCTGGACCTCCAACAACAAAAACTCACCTCACTTATAAATTAAGTCCTTAACGCTAGTTTTGCCTAAATTGAGCTTTAAACCGGTTTTTTGGTAGAAGTGCCTCTAACAAACTTGTTTTGATCCTAAATCAGTTTTGGACATACAACAATTATAATAAGTCTTTGGGATTCGTTTGGAGATCAATAAGCCTTATAAGGACCTTCGCGCAAAAACTAAGTCTTTGTAACTAGTTTTCCCTAAATCCAGCATTTAGATGGTTTTTGCTCGAAGTGAATATAGTGAGATTATTTGAGTCCTAAAACTGTGTTTATATATAATATATTATAATAAGTCTTAGGGACTAATTTTGAACTCAAATAACACTTAAAAACTCACCTCGCGCATGAAACTAAGTCCTTATAACTAGTTTACCTAAATTTAACCCTCAAATGGGTATTTTGGCTCGGAAGTGACTCTAGCAAAGTTGTTGTGATCCCAAATCAATATGTGAACATATAATACATTAATATAATTCTTTGGGACTATTTTGAGCTCAGCTTAACACCAAAAAACTCCTTCGCGCAAAAACTAAGCCTTCTAACTCGTTTGCTTCCTAAAGCAGAAATTTGGCTCCGAGTGACTCTATGAAAGTTGTTGTGATCCCAAATCAGTATTTGAGCATATAATACATTATTATATTCGTGGGGACTCGTTTTGACCTCAATAACACTTAAAAACTCACCTCGCGAAAAACTAAGTCCTTATAACTAGTTTTGCCTAAATCGAACTTTAAGCCGGTTTTTTTGCTCAGGCTCGCTCTAACAAACTTGTTTTGATCCTAAATCAATATTTGAACAAATAATATATTGTAATAAGTCTTAGAGACTCATTTTGGAGATCAACAAACCTTATAAGGATCACTAGCGCAAAAATTAAGTCTTTTGTAACTAGTTTTCCTAAAACGAGTATTTAGATGGGTTTTGGCTCAAAGTGAATATACAAATTGTTTGAGTCCAAAATGTGTATTTTATTAGAATATATTATAATAAGTCTTAGCGACTAGTTTTGAGCTAAATGACCTAAAAAAAAGTCACGTGATGCAAAAGCTAAGTCCTCATAACTAGTTTGCCTAAATTTGAGCCCTAAAATGTGTATTATAGCTCCGAAGTGACTCTAGCAAAGTTTTTGTGATCCCAAATCAGTATGTGAACATATAATACATTAATATAATTCGTGGGGACTCATTTAGAGCTCCCACAACACTTAAAAACTCACCTCGCGCAAAAACTAAGTCCTTATAACTAGTTTGTTCTGAGCCCTAAAACAGGTATTTGGCTCCAGTGACTCTAGCAAAGTTGTTGTGATCCAAATGAGTATTTGAGCATATAATACATTAATATTGTCGTCGGGACTCATTTTGACCTCCGACAACACTTAAAAACTCACCTCGCATAAAAACTAAGTCCTTATAACTAGTTTTTCCTAAATCGAGACTTTTAAACCGGTTTTTGGCTCTAAGTCTCTCTAGCAAACTTATTTTGATCCTAAATCAGTATTTGAACAAATAATATATTATAATAAGTCTTAGGGACTCATTTGGACTCCAATAAGCCTTATTAAGTGACTTGGGCGCCAAAACTAAGTCTTTGTAACTAGTTTTCCCTAAATCGGCATTTAGATGGGTTTTTGGCTCGGAAGTGAATATAGCAAAATTGTTAGATTCTAAACGTGTATTTTATTTATAATATATTATAATAAGTCTTAGGGACTAATTTTGAGTTCCACATACTTAAAAAGTCACCTCGCGCAAAACTAAGTCCTTATAACTAGTTGCCTAAATTGAACCCTAAATATGTATTTTGGCTTAAAGTGACTCTACCAAAGTTGTTGTGATCCCAAATCAAAATGTGGACATATAATACGTTAATATAATTCGTAGGGACTCATTTTGGCTCAACAACACTAAAAACTCCGCTCGCGCCAAAACTATGTCCTTATAACTAGTTTGCTTAATGCCCTAAAACGAGTATTTTGGCTCAGTGACTCCTAGCAAAGTTCTTGAGATCCCAAATCAGTATTTGAACGTATAATACATTAATATAAACCGTAGGGACTCATTTTGACCTCCGTAAACACTTAAAAACTCACCTCGCGCAAAAACTAAGTGCTTGTATTTAGTTTTCCTATCGAACTTTCACAAACCGGATTTTTGCTCAAGTCACTCTAGCAAACTTGTTTTGATCCTAAATCAATATTTAGACAAATAATATATTGTAATAAGTCTTAGAGACTCTTTTGGAGATCCAACAAGCCTTATTAGTCCCTATTGCGCAAAAATTAAGTCTTTGTAACTAGTTTTCCCTAAATCCAGCATTTAGATGGGTTTTTTGGCTCGAAGTGAATCTAGCGAAGTTGTTTTGATTCTAAATGTGTATTTTAAATAGAATATATTATAATAAGTCTTAGCGACTAATTTTGAGCTCCAACAACACTTAAAAAACACCTCAATAAAAACTAATTCCTTATAACTAGTTTGCCTAAATTTAGCCCTAAGATGTGTATTTTGGCTCGGAAGTGACCCTACAAAGTTGTTGTGATCCCAAATAAGTGTTTGAACATATAATACATTAATATAATTCGTGGGGACTCATTTTTAGCTCAACAACACTAAAAACTCACCTCGCGCAAAAACTAAGTCCTTATAACTTGCCTTCGAACCCTAAAGCGGGTATTTGGCTCGATGACTCTAGAAAATTTGTTGTAATCAACCAAAAAGTATTCGAACATATAATACATTAATATATTCGTGGGGACTCATTTTGACCTCCAACAACTTAAAAACTCACCTCGCGCAAAAAACTAAGTCCTTATAACTAGTTTTGCCTAAATCGAACTTTTAAACCGGTTTTGGCTCAAAGTGACTCTAGCAAACTTATTTTGATCCTAAATGAATATTTGAACAAATAATATATTGTTATAAGTCTTAGAGACTCGTTTGTAGCTCAACAGCCTTATTAGGTCACTTCGCGCAAAAACTAAGTCTTTGTAACTAGTTTACCCTAAATCCGAGCATTTAGATGGGTGTTTGGCTCAGTGAATCTAGCGAGGTTGTTTGGTTCCTAAATATGTATTTTAGTTATAATATATTATAATAATCTTAGTGACTAATTTTGAGCTCCAATAACACTTAAAAAGTCACCTCGGAAAAATTAAGTCCTTATAACTAGTTTGCCTAAATTTAACCCTAAAATGGGTATTTTGCTATAAAGTAACTCTAGCATAGTTATTGTGATCCCAAATCAATATGTGAACATATAATCCATTAATATAGTTGTAAGGACTCATTTTGAGCTTAACAACACTTAAAAACTCATATCGCGCAAAAACTATGTCCTTATAACTAGTTTGCCTAAAATCCCTACGGGTATTTTGGCTCCGAAGTGACTCTAGCAAGCGTTGAGATCCCAAATCAGTATTTGAACGTATAATACATTAATATAATTCGTAGGGACTCATTTTGACCTCAACAACACTAAAACTCACCTCAGCGCAAAACTAAGTCCATATAACTAGTTTTGCCTAAATCGAGCTCTTAGCCGGTTTTTGCTCACAGTCACTCTAGCAAAACTTGTTTGATCCTAAATAAGTATTTGGACAAATAATATATTGTAATAGGTCTTAGAGACTCATTTTGAGATCAACAAGCTTTATTAGTCACTTAGCGCAAAAATTAGGTCTTTGTAACTAGTTTTCCCTAATCGAGCATTTAGATGGGTTTTTGGCTCGAAGTGAATATGGCTGAGTTGTTTGGTCCTAAATGTGTATTTTAATTAGAATATATTATAATAAGTCTTAACCATTAATTTTGAGCTCAACAACACTTATAAAGTCACCTCGTGCAAAAACTAAGTCCTTATAACTAGTTTGCCTAAATTTAGCCCTAAAATGGTATTTTGGCTAAAAGTGACTACTTAAGTTGTTGTGATCCCAAATCGGTATGTGAACATATAATACATTAATATAATTAGTAGGGACTCATTTAGAGCTCCACAACACTTAAAAACTCACCTCGCGCAAAAACTAAGTCCTTATAACTAGTTTGCTTAAAAAAACCCTAAAACGGGTATTTTACCTAGGTAGCTCTAGCAAAGTTGTTGGGATCCCAAATGAGTATTTGAACATATAATACATTAATATTTTCGTCAGGACTCATTTTGACCTCCCCCAACACTTAAAAACTCACCTCGCGCTAAAACTAAGTCCTTGTAACTAGTTTTGCCTAAATCGAAACTTTTAAGCGGGGTTTTTGACTCTAAGTGACTCTAGCAAAACTTGTTCTGGTCCTAAATCAATATTTGAACAAATATTATATTGTATTAAGTCTTAAAGACTAATTTGGAATTCATGAGCCTTCATAAGGATCACTGGGCGCAAAAACTAAGTCTTTGTAACTAGTTTTCCCTAAATCGGCATTTAGATGGGTTTTTGGCTCCAAGTGAATCTACTAAAGTTGTTTGGTTCCTAAATGTGTATTTTATTGTATAATATATTATAATAAGTCTTAGCGACTCATTTGAGCTCCGACAACTAAAAAAGTCTACCTCTTGCAAAAACTAGAGTCCTTATAACTAGTTTGCCTAAATTGAGCCCTAAAATGTGTATTTTGGCTCAGAAGTGACTCTAGCAAAGTTGTTGTGATCCCAAATCAAATTTGAACATATAATACATTAATATAATTCGTAGGGACTCATTTAGAGCTCCAACAACACATAAAAACTCACATCGAGCAAAACTAAGTCCTTATAACTAGTTTGCCTAAAAGGAACAGGTATTTTGGCTCGAGTGACTCTAGCAGTTATTTGAGATCCCAAATCAGTATTTGAGCATATAATACATTAATATAATTCGTGGGGACTCATTTTGACCTCCGATAACACTTAAAAAAACTCCCTCGCAAAAACTAAGTCCTTGTAACTTCGTTTGCCTAAATCGAAACTTTAAACCGGTTTTTTTGCTCTAGGAGTAACTCTAACAACTTATTTTTGATCCTAAATGAATATTTGAACCAAATAATATATTGTAATAGAGTCTTAGAGACTCGTTTTGCTGGCTCCAGCCTTATTAGGATCACTTAGCGCAAAAATTAAGTCTTTGTAACTAGTTTCCTCAAATCGAGCATTTAGATGGGTTTTGGCTCGAAGTGAATATAGCGAAGTTGTTTGAGTCCCAAATGTGTATTTTATAATAATATATTATAATAAGTCTTGGGGACTCATTTTGAGCTCAACAACACAAAAAAGTCACCTCGCGCAAAAACTAATTCCTTATAACTAGTTTGCCTCTTTTCAAGCCCTAAAATGGGTATTTTGGCTCCCAGTGACCCTAGCAAAGTTGTTGTGATCCCAAATAAGTATGTGAACATATAATACATTAATATAATTCGTAGGGACTCATTTATAGCTTTGACAGCACTTAAAAACTCACCTCGCGCAAAAACTAAGTCCTTATAACTAGTTTGTCCTAAAACGGGTATTTTGGCTCAGACACCTCTAGCAAAATTTTTGAGATCCGAAATCATTATTCGAACATATAATACATTAATATATTTAGAGGGACTCATTTTGACTCTACAACTTAAAAACTCACCTCGCGTAAAAACTAAGTCCTTATAACTAGTTTTGCCTAAATCGAGCTTTTAAACCGGTTTTTGGCTCCATAGTGGCTCTAACAAAACTTATTTTGATCATAAATAAATATTTGAACAAATAATATATTGTAATAAGTCTTAGAGCTCATTTGGAGATCCAACAACCTTATTAGGTCACGGCGCGCAAAAACTAAGTCTTTGTAACTAGTTTTCCCTAAATCGAGCATTTAGATGGATTTTTTGGCTCGAAGTGAATCTAGCAAAGTTGTTAGGTCCAAAATGTGTATTTTATTTTATAATATATTATAATAAGTCTTAGGGTCTAATTTTAAGCTCGACAACACAAAAAGTCACCTCGCGCAAAAATTAAGTCCTTATAACTAGTTTACCTCTTTTAGCTCCTAAAATGGGTATTTTTGGCTCGAAAGTGACTCTAGCAAAGTTGTTGTGCTCTTAAATCGATATGTGAACATATATTTTATTAATATAATTCGTAGGGACTCATTTAGAGCTCGATCACACTTAAAAACTCACCTCGCGCAAAAACTAAGTCCTTATAACTAGTTTCTTAATCGATGCCTAAAATAGGTATTTTAGCTCAAGTGACTCTACCTAAGTTGTTGTGATCCTAAATCGGTATTTGAGCGTATAATACATTATTATAATTCGTAGGGACTCATTTTGACCTCAACAACACCCAAAAACTCCATCGCGCAAAAACTAAGTCCTTACAACTAGTTTTGCTTAAATCGAACTTTTAAGCCGGTTTTTGCTGGAAGTGACTCTAGCAAACTGTTTTGATCCTAAATCAAAATTTGAACAAATAATATATTGTTATAAGTCTTAGAGACTCGTTTGGATCCAACAACCTTATTAGGACACTACGCGCAAAAATTAAGTCTTTGCTTATCAAGTTTTCCTAAATCCGAGCATTTAGATGAGTTTTTGCTCGGAGTGAATCTAGCGGAGTTGTTTGGTCCTAAATGTGTATTTTATAAGAATATATTATAATAAGTCTTAGCGACTAATTTTGAGCTCCAACAACACTTAAAAAGTCACCTCGCGCAAGAATTAAGTCCTTTACTAGTTTGCCTAAATTTAGCCCTAAAATGTGTATTTTGGCTCGAAAGTGACCCTAGCAAAGTTGTTGTGATCCCAAATCGGTATTTGAACATATAATACATTATTATAATTTGTAGGGACTCATTTTTAGCTCGCGACACTAGAAACTCACATCCTGCAAAAACTATGTCCTTATAACCTGGTTTGCTTATCGGCCCTAAAACAGGTATTTTTGGCTCAGTGACTCTAGCAATGTTTTTGTGATCCCAAATGGGTATTTTAACATATAATACATTAATATAATTAGTGAGGACTCATTTTGACCTCCAACAACACTAAAAAACTCACCTCGCACAAAAACTAGAAGTCCTATAACTAGTTTTGCCTAAATCGGAAACTTTTCAAAAGTTTTTGGCTACGAAGTGACTCTAGCAAAACTTGTTTTGATCCTAAATCAATATTTGAACAAATAATATATTATAATAAGTCTTAGAGACTAGTTGGAGCTCAACAACCTTAGTAGGACGCCCGGCCCTAAAACTAAGTCTTTTTAACTGGTTTTCCCTAAATCGAGCATTTAGATGGGTTTTTGGCTCGAAGTGATCTAGCAAGATTGTTTGGTCCTAAACGTGTATTTTATTTATAATATATTATAATAAGTCTTAGCGACTAATTTTGAGCTCAACAACACTTAAAAAGTCACCTGTATAAAAGCTAAGTCCTTATAACTAGTTTGCCTAAATTGAGCCCTAAAATGTATTATTTTGGCTCCGGAGTGCCTCTAGCAAAGTTATTGTGATCCAAATCTGATGTGAACATATAATGCATTAATATAATTCGTAGGGACTCATTTTGACTCAACAACGCTTAAAAACTCACTCGCTTAAAAACTAAGTCCTTATAACTAGTTTGCCTAAAATGGGTATTTTGGCTCAGTGTCTCTAGCAATTTATTGAGATCCGAAATCGGTATTTGAACGTATAATACATTAAATAATTCGTGAGGACTCATTTTGACCTCCAATAACACTAAAAACTCACCTCTTTAAGCTAAGTCCTTATAACTAGTTTTGCTTAAATCGACCTAAACCGGTTTTTTGCTCGATTAAACTCTAGCAAACATTTTGATCCTAAATCAATATTTGAACAAATAATATATTGTAATAAGTCTTAGAGACTCATTTTGAGCTCGAGCAAGCCTTATTAGGTCACCTTGCGCAAAAATTAAGTCTTTGTAACTAGTTTTCCGTAAATCCGGCATTTAGATGGGTTTTTGAATCCGAAGTGAATCTGGCGAAGTTGTTTAGATCCAAAATGTGTATTTATAAAGAATATATTATAACAAATCTCAGTGACTAATTTTAAGCTCACCAGACACATAAAAAGTCACCTCATGCAAAACTATGTCCTTATAACTAGTTTGCTTATTTAACCCTAAAGTGGGTATTTTGGCTCGGAGTGACTCTAGCAAAGTTGTTGTGTCCTAAATGAGTATTTGAACATATAATACATTAATATAATTAGTAGGGGACTCATTTTGGGCTCGCAATATTTAAAAACTCACATCGCGTAAAAACTAAGTCCTTATAACTAGTTTGCCTTCCCTTTAAAGTCAGTATTTTGGCTCTAAGTGACTCTACTAAAGTTATTTAGATCCCAATCAATATTTGAGCAAATAATATATTAATATAATTCTTGGGGACTCATTTTGAGCTCCAACAACGCTTTTAAGGTCACCTCGCACAAAACTAAGTCTTTATAACTAGTTTTACCTAAATCGAGCTTTTAACTGGGTTTTTGGCTCGAAGTGACTATAGCAAAAGTTGTTTTGATCAAAATTGTATTTGACATATAATATATTATAATAAGTCTTAGGGATTCATTTTGGAGCTCCAACAACGTAATAAAGGCCTCGCGCCAAAAATAAGTCTTTATAACTAGTTTTGCCTAAATCCGAGCATTTAGATGGGTTTTGGCTCCAAAGTGAACTCTAGCAAGTTGTTTGTGGTCCCTAAACGTGATTTTACATATAATATATTATAATAAGTCTTAGGGACTCATTTTGAGCTCCAACAACATACAAAAATTCACCTCGCGCAAAAACTAAGTCCTTATAACTAGTTTGCTTAAATCGAGCCCTAAAGTGTGTATTTTGGCTCGAAGTGACTCTACCAAAGTTGTTGTGATCCAAATCGGTATTTGAACGTATAATACGTTAATATAATTCGTAGGGACTCATTTGCCTCCAACAACACAAAAACTCACATCGCGCAAAACTAAGTCCTTAGAACTAGTTTGCCTAAATCGAAACTTTTCCTAAAACAGGTATTTTGTCTCAGAGTGACTCTAGGAAACGTATTTTGATCCTAAATGGGTATTTGAGGAAATAATACATTATAATAGGTCGTAGGGACTCGTTTTGAGCTCCAACAACCCTTAAAGGGTCACTCGCGCAAAAACTAAGTCTTTATGACTAGTTTTGCCTAAATCGAGCTTTTAAATGGGTTTTTTGGCTCGAAGTTCCTCTAGCAAAGTTATTTTGGTCCCTAAAATTGTATTTTAAACATAATATATTATAATAAATCTTAGGGACTCGTTTTGAGCTCCAACAACACCTTATTAGGACGCACCTCGCGCAAAAGTAGGTCTTTATAACTAGTTTTCCCTAAATCCGAGCCTTAAAATGGATTTTGGGTTGAGTGAATCTAGCAAAGTTATTTAGATCCTAAATCAGTATTGATTACGTATATACATATTATATAATTCTTAGGGACTCATTTTGAGCTCCATCAACACTTAAAAAGTCACCTCGCGCAAAAACTAAGTCCTTATAACTAGTTTGCCTAATTCCAGCCCTCAAATGTGTATTTTGGCTTCCCAAGTGACTCTAGCAAAGTTGTTGTGATCCCAAATAGGTATTTGAACCTATAATACATTAGTATAATTCGTAGGGACTCATTTTGAGCTTCAACAACACTTAAAAAGTCACCTCCCGCCCAAAAACTATGTCCTTATAACTTCGTTTCCTGAAGCAGGTATTTTGGCTTAAGTGATTCTAGAAATTTGTTGAGATCCTAAATCAGTATTTGAGCATATAATACATTAATATAATTCTTAGGGACTTATTTTGACCTCCAACAACACTTAAAAACTCACGATGCGAAAAACTAAGTCCTTAGAGCTAGTTTTGCCTAAATCGAACTTTTAAGCGGGTTTAACTCAAAGTCAGTCTAGCAAAACTTATATTGATCCTAATGAGTATCGAACAAATAATATTATTATAATAAGTCTTAGGAACTCGTTTGGAACTCAACAATCTTATAAGGTACTTGGCGCAAAAACTATGATTTGCAACTGTTTTCTAAAGCGACCATTTAGGTGAGTTTTTGGCTCGAAGTGAATCTAACGAAGTTGTTTGGGTCCCAAATGTAATTTATTATAATATATTATTTTAATAAGTCTTAGGAGCTGATTTTGAGTCCAACAACATAAAGTACTGGTGAAAAACTAAGTCCTTTATATCTAGTTTGCCTAAATTCCCGAGCCCTAAAATGGGTATTTTGGCTGCCTAAGGACTCTAGAGGATTGTTGTGATCCCAAATCGGTATTTGTGCATGTAATACGTTAATATAATTCGTAGGGACTCATTTAACCTCAACAACACTTAAAAACTCACCTCACTAAAAGCTAAGTCCTAGTAACTAGTTTTCCTAAGTCGACTTTTAAATCAGTTTTTGGCTCGAAGTGACTCTAGCAAACTTATTTTGATCCTAAATCAATATTTGAAAATATAATATATTTTAATAAGTCTTAGGAATCATTTGGAGCTCAACAAGCCTTATAAAGTTACTGGCGCAAAAACTAAGTCTTTAAACTAGTTTCCTAAATCAACATTTAGATGGGTTTTGGCTCAAAGTGAATATGGCAAAGTTGTTTGAGGTCCAAAATTGTATTTTATTATAATATATTATAATAAGTCTTAGGGACTCATTTTCAAGCTCCAACAACTGTAAAAAATTCACCTAGCGCCAAAAAACTAAGTCCTTATAACTAGTTTGCCTAAATCGAGCCTAAAATGTGTATTTTTGGCTCGGAAGTAGCTCTACCAAAGTTGTTGTGATCCCAAATCAGTATTTGAACATATCATGCGTTAATATAATTCGTAGGGACTCATTTAGAGCTCCAACAACACTTAAAAACTCACATCGAGCAAAGGCAAGTCCTTATAACTAGTTTGCCCCCCCCTAAAATGGGTATTTTAGCTCCAGTGACTCTAGCAAAGTATTGAATCCTAAATCAGTATTTGAGTATATAATACATTAATATAATTCGTAGGGACTCTTTTTGAGCTCCGGCAACATAAAAAACTCACCTCGCGCAAAACTAAGTCCTTATAACTAGTTTTGCCTAAGTGAAACTTTTTAAACGGGCTTTTTTGGCTACAAAATGCCTCTAGCAAAACTTAATTTGATCCTAAATGAAATATTTGAACATATAATATATTATAGATAGTCTTAGGGCTTCGTTTGGAACTCAAACAAGCCTTATTAGAGACTTAGGTCGCGCCAAAAACTAAGTCTTTGTAACTAGTTTTCCCTAAATCCAAACATTTAGATGGGTTTGGGTCCAGTGAAATCTACTTGAAGTTGTTTAGGTCCTAAATGTGTATTTTATTTATAATATATTATAATAAGTCTTAGGGACTCATTTGGCTCAACAACACTAAAAAATCTCATCAGCGCAAAAACTAGATCCTTATAACTAGTTTGCCTAGCCCAGCCCCTCAAATGTGTATTTTGGCTGGGAAGTGACTCTAGCAAAGTTGTTGTGATCCAAATAATGTTTAATGAACATATAATACATTAATATAATTAGACAGGACTCATTACAGAAGCTAAGCAACACTTAAAAACTCCATGTGCCAAACTAAGTCACTTATAACTAGTTTGCCTGAAATAGAAAGGTATTTTAGCTCCCAGTGACTCTCGAAAAGCTGTTGAGATCCTAAATCAGTATTCGGGCATATAAATACATTAATATAATTAGTAGGAATTTCATTTGACTCCTACAGCAGTAAAACTCACATCGCGCAAAAACTAGATCCTTATAACTAGTTTTGCCTAAATCGAAACACTAAACGGGTTTTTTGGCTAAGAAGTCCCTCCAGCAAAACTTGTTTTGATCTAAATAAGTATTTGAACATATATATATTATAAATTTTATAGAGACTCGTTTGGAGCTCGAACAAGCCTTATTAGGACCTTGGCGCAAAAACTAAGTCTTTGTAACTAGTTTTCCCTAAATCTGACATTTGGAAACAGGTTTGGCTCGAGAGAGTGAATCTAGCGAGAAATTGTTTAGGTCCTAAAGCATGTATTTTATTATAAATATATTATAATAAGTCTTAGGGACTCATTTGACCTCCAACAACACTTAAAGAATCTCACCGCGCAAAAACTAAGTCCTTATAACTAGTTTGCCTAAATCGAGCCCTAAAAAATGTGTATTTTAGCTCAAAGTAGCTCTAAAAGTTGTTGTGATCTCTAATTGATATTGGTGCCTGTTCCGTTAATATAATTTGTAGGGACTCATTTAGAGCTCCAACAACACTTAAAAACTCACATCGAGCAAAAACTAAGTCCTTATAACTAGTTTGCCTAAAATGGGTATTTTGGCTCCAGTGACTCTAGCAAGGCATTGAGATCCCAAATCGGTATTTGAGCATATAATAACATTAATATAAGTCGTGGGGATAAATTTTGAGCTCCGACAACATTGAAAAACTCACCTCGGCATAAAAACTAAGTCACTTTTAACTAGTTTTGCCTAAATCGAACTTTTCAAACGGGTTTTAGCCCCTCAAGTCACTCTAGCAAAACTTATTTTTGATCCTAAATTAGTATTTGAACATATAATATATTATAATAAGTCTTAGAGACTCGTTTGGAGCTCAAACAAGCCTTATTAGGACACTTCGCGCAAAAACTAAGTCTTTGTAACTAGTTTTCCATAAATCCGGCATTTAGATGGGTTTTTGGCTCCAGTGAGTCTAGCGAAGTTGTTTGAGTCCTAAATGTGTATTTTATTTATAAAATATTATAATACCAAGTCTTAGGGACTCATTTTGAGCTCAATGACACTTAAAAAAGTCTCGAGCAAAAACTAAGTCTTATAACTAGTTTGCCTAAATGTGAGCCTAAATGTGTATTTTAGCTCGCGGAAGTGACTCTAGCAAAGTTGTTGTTGTGATCCAATCAGTATTTGAACATATAATATATTAATATGATTACGTAGGGACTCATTTAGAGCTCAAACAACACTTAAAAAACTCACATCGAGCAAAAACTAAGTCCTTATAATTAGTTTGCCTAAAATGGGTATTTTTGCTCGAAGTGACTCTAACAAAACTGTTGAGATCCCAAATCGTTATTTGAGCATATAATACATTAATATAATTCGTAGGGGACTCATTTTGAGCTCAGCTGACACTTAAAAACTCACCCGCGCAAAAACTAAGTCCATATAACTAGTTTTACTAAATCGAGCTTTCATGAGGCTTTTTAGCTCAGAAGTCCCTCTACATAAAACTTGTTTGATCCTAAATAGTATTTGAACATATAATATATTATAATAAGTCTTAGAGACTCGTTTCGAGCCTCAAAACAAGCCTTATTAGGGCAGTTCTCGCAAAAACTGAAAGTCTTTGTAACTGATTTTCCCTAAATCCCGACATTTAGATGGGTTTTAGGTGTAGTGAATCCTAAGCCCAGTTGTTTGAGGTCCTAAATGTGTATTTTATTATAATATATTATAATAAGTCTTAGGGACTCATTTTGAGCTCCAACAACACATAAAAAAGTCACCTCGCGCAAAAACTAAGTCCTTATAACTAGTTTGCCTATTTAGCCCTCAAATGTGTATTTTGGCTGGAATGAAGTGACTCTAGCAAAGTTGTTGTGATCCCAAATAAGTATTTGAACATATAATACATTAATATAATTAAATAAAGGGACTCATTTAGAGCTTGACAACACTTAAAAACTCATCTCGCGCAAAAACTAAGTCCTTATAACTAGTTTTACTTAAATGGGTATTTTAGGCTCCAGTGACTCTAGCAAAAACATTGAGATCCTAAATCGGTATTCGAGCATATAATACATTAATATAATTAGTGAGACTCTATTTTGAGCTCCTACAACATAAAAAAATACATCGAACAAAAACTAAGTCCTTATAACTAGTTTTGCCTAAATCTGAACTTTGCTTATTTATTTTTTTGTTTCAGTCCTCTAGCAAAACTTGTTTTGTCCTAAATAAGTATTTGATATATAATATATTATAGAATCACAGACTGTTTGGAGCTCGAACAAGCCTTCAGGACACTTGGCGCAAAAACTAAGTCTTTGTAACTAGTTTTCTAAAATCCGGCCATTTAGATTAGTTTTTTGGCTCCGAAGTGAATCTACTTGAGTTGTTTAGGTCCTAAGCGTGTATTTTTATTATAATATATTATAATAAGTCTTAGGGACTCATTTTGAGCTCCAGCAACACTTAAAGTCACCTCGCGCTTAAACTAAGTCCTTATAGCTAGTTTGCCTAAATCGAGCCTAAAATGTTGTGCCCCAGCTCAGGAGTAGCTCTACCAAGTTGTTGTGATCCAATCAGTATTTGAACATATACATCCATTAATAACAATTTGTAGGGACTCATTTAGGCTCCAGCAACACTTAAAAACTCACTCAGAGCGAAAACTAAGTCTATAATTTTTTTTTGCCATCCCAGGCTAAGCAGGTTTTAGAAGCTCCGAAATTCGCTCTAGCAAAACTTGTTTTGACCTAAATAAGTATTTGAACATATAATACTGTATAATAAGTCTTAGAGACTCGTTTGGAACTCCGACAAGCCTTATTAGGACACTTACGCGCAAAAACTAAGTCTTTGTAACTAGTTTTCCTAAATCCAGCATTTAGATGGGTTTGCCTCGAAGTGAATCCCAAAGCAGTTGTTTAGGTCCTAAGCATTGTGTTTTAATACCATGTATTACTAATAAGTCTGGACTTTTTGAGTTCCAACAATAACAAAAATTCACTAGCGCAAAAACTAAGTCCTTACTCCCAACTAGTTTGCCTAAATCGAGACCTAAAATTTTATTTTGGCTCAGAGTGACTCTACCAAAGTTGTTGTGATCCCAAATCAGTATTTACAGACTTTTTATAATACGTTATTATAATTCAATAGGGACTCATTTAGAGCTCCGAAACACTAAAAACTCATAAAAACAAACTGAAAGTCCCTTATAACTAGTTTGCCCCCAAAATGGTATTTTGGCTCCAGTGACTCTAGCAAAGCTGTTGAGATCCAAATCAGTATTTGAGCATATATTACATTAATATAATTAAGTGAGGACTCATTTTGAGCTCCGAAACACTTAAAAAACTACTTTGTATAAAAACTAAGTCACTTATAACTAGTTTTTGCCTAAATCGACCTTTTAAGCGAGGCTTTTTGTGTCAGAAGTCACTCTAGCAAAACTTGTTTTGATCCTAAATGAGTATTTGAACATATAATATATTATAATAAGTCTTAGAGACTCGTTTGGAGCTCAATTAAACACTTATTAAGACAGTTCGCGCAAAAACTAAGTCTTTGTAACTGGAAATTTTCCCTAAATCCGGCATTTAGATGGGTTTTGGGTCAGTGAATCTAAACGAGATTGTTTCCAAGAGTCCTAAATAATAGCATTTTATTTTATATTATATTATAATAAGTCTTAAGGGACTCATTTTGAGGCTCCCAACCTTTATAAAAAGTCACCTCGCGCAAAAACTAAGTCACTTATAACTAGTTTACTATTTAGCCCTCAAGTAGCTGTATTTTTGGCTCGGAAGTGACTCTAACAAAGTTGTTGTGATCCAATAAGTATTTGAACATATAATACATTAATATAATTCGTAGGGACTCATTGGAAGCCCCGACAACACTTAAAAGCTCATGTCGCGCCAAAACTAAAGTCTCACCTAGCTTCCGTTTGCCTAAAATCGGTATTTTGGCTCCAGTGACTCTAGCAAAGGCTGTTGAGATCCTAAATCGGTATTAGAGCATATAATACATTAATATAATTCGTGGGGACTCATTTTCAGCTCCCTACATAACACTTAAAAACTCATGTCGCGCAAAAACTAAGTCCTTATAACTAGTTTTTATAAATCCCGACTTTCAACGGAACTTTTGGCTCGAAGTCCCTCTAACAAAACTTGTTTTGATCCTAAATGAAGTATTGAACATATAATATATTATAAAAGTCTTAGAGACTCGTTTGGAGCTCGAACAAGCCTTATTGAGACATTGACGCAAACTAAGTCTTTGTAACTAGTTTTCCTAAATCTGACATTTAGATGAGTTTTGGCTCAAAGTGAATCTAGCGAGAGTTGTTTAGGTCCTAAGCGTGTATTTTATTTATAATATATTATAATAAGTCTGAGGGACTCATTTTGAAGGCTTAACAACATGAAAGTCCCTCGCGCAAAAACTAAGTCATATAACTAGTTTGCCTAAATCGAGCCTAAAATGTGTATTTTGGCTCGAAAGTGGCTCTACCAAAGTTGTTGTGATCCCAAATCGAGTATTTAGACATATAATACGTTAATATAATTTGGGACTCATTTTAGAGCTCCAACAACAGCAAAACTCACATCGAGCAAAAACTAAGTCCCTATAACTAGTTTTCCAAAATACATTTATTTTGGCTCGAAGTGACTCTGGCAAAGGCATTGAGATCCCAAATCAGTATTTGAGCATATAATACATTAATATAATTCGTAGAGACTCATTTACAGAGCTCCGGCCAACACTTAAAAACTCACCTGTTTCGGGCTTGATCCTTATATTATTTTTGCCCCTCGCTGTTTCAACTGGTTTTTTGGCTCCGAAGTCACTCTAGCAAAACTTGTTTTGATCCTAAATAAGTATTTAATTATATAATATATTATAATAAGTCTTAGAGACTAGTTTGGAGCTCCAACAAGCCTTATTAGGACATTGCTACAACAGCTAAGTCTTGTAACTGTTTCCATAAATCCGGCATTTAGATGGGTTTGGCTAAAGTGAATCTAGCGAGTTGTTTGGGTCTAAATGTGTATTTTTATTATAAAATATTTATAATAAGTCTCAGGACTCATTTTGAGCTCCAACATAACACTTAAAAGTCACCCTGCAGCGCAAAACTAAGTCCTTATAACTAGTTTGCCTCTATTCGAGCCCTAAAATAAGTATTTTTAGCTACGGAAGTGACTCTGTAAAAGTTGTTGTGATCCCTAATCCCGATGTTGAACATATAATACATTAATATAATTAAGTAGGGACTCATTTAGAGGCTCCATAACGCAAAAACTCCATCGAGCAAAAACTAAGTCCTTATAACTATTTTTTGCCTAAAATGGGTATTTGCTCCAGTGACTCTATGTGTTGAGATCCCAAATGATGTTACAGGCATATAATACATTAATATAATTAGTGAGGACTCATTTTGAGCTCCAGCTGACACTTAAAACTCACCTCTTACCCAAAAACTAAGTCCATATATAACTAGTTTGCCTAAATCGAGCTTTTAAGCGGGTTTTTGGCTCGAAGTCCTCTAGCAAAACTTGTTTTGATCCCTAAATGAGTATTTGAACATATAATAAGTATAATAAGTCTTAGAGCCTCGTTTGGAGCTCCATAAGCCTTATTAGGACACTTAGCACTTAAAACTAAGTCTTTGTAACTAGTTTTCCTAAATCCAACTATTTAGATGGGTTTTTGGCTCAGTGAATCCTATATTCAGTTGTTTAGGTCCTAAATGTGTATTTTATTTATAATATATTTATAATAAGTCTTGGGGACTCTACATTTTGAGCTCAACCCAACGCATAAAAGTCACCTACATGCAAAACTAAGTCTTATATAACTAGTTTGCTCTTTAATACTATAAAAAAATGTAATTTTGAAAGCAAAGAGTGCTCTATGAGACTGTTGTGATCCCAAATCAGTATTTGAACATATAATACATTAATATAAATTACGTAGGGACTCGTTTAGGCTTCAACAACACTTAAAAACTCAGTCGCGCAAAACTAAGTCCTTATAACTAGTTTGGGGCCCCCCCCCTAAAATGGGTATTTTTAGCTCAAAGTGACTCTATAAATTTATTCAAGATCCTAAATCAGTATTCAAAGCATATAATACATTAATATAATTCGTAGGGCCTCATTTTGAGCTCTACAACATAAAAACTCCATCGCGCAAAAACTAAGTCCTTATAACTAGTTTTGCCTAAATCAGGAAGCTTTTAAAGCGGGTTTTGGCTCCGAGAAGTCACTCTCGCAGAACTTGTTTTGATCCTAAATGAGTGTTGAACATATAATATATTATAGGAAGTCTTAGAGACTCTACGTTTGGACCTCAACCAGCCTTATTAGGACACTTCGACGCAAAAACTATGATCTTTATAACTAGTTTTTCCTAAATCCGACCATTTAGATGGGTTTTTGGCTCGAAATGAATCTAGCAAGTTGTTTAAGGTCCTAAATGTGTATTTTATTTTATAAATATATAATAAGTCTTAGGGACTCATTTTGAGCTCCAGCTATACTTAAAAATTCACCTCGCGCAAAAACTAAGTCCTTGTAACTAGTTTGCCTAAATCGAGCCCTAAATGTATATTTTAGCTCAGAAGTGACTCTAACAGCAAGTTGTTGTGATCCCCAAATCAGTATTTGAACATATAATACATTAATATAGTTCGCGAGGACTCATTTAGGCTCGACAACTTGCCCAAACTCCACGTCGAGAGGCAAGCTAAGTCCTTATATTTGATTTCCCAAATGGCGTGAAGCAAGCTGGCTCCCAGTGACTCTATTTATTGTTGAGATCCCAAATTAGTATTTGAGCATATAATACATTAATATAATTCTTTAGGACTCATTTTGAGCTCGACAACAGTCAAAAACTCACCTCAACAAAAAACTAAGTCCTTATAACTAGTTTTTGCCTAAATCGAGCTTTTTCAATGATTTTTTTTGGCTCAAGAAGTCACTCTAGCAAAACTTGTTTTGATCCTAAATGATTATTTTAAACAATATAATATATTATAATAAGTCTTAGAGACTATTTTTGGAGCTCAACAAACCTTACTAGGACCGCCACGCGCAAAAACTAAGTCTTTGTAACTAGTTTTCCCTAAACCCACGGCTTGTTTAGATGGGTTTTTGGCTCAGTGAATCTAGGGAAGTTGTTTGAGGTCTCTAAATGTGTATTTTATTATAATATTGTATAATAAGTCTTGAGGACTCATTTTGAGCTACGACATTACATAAAAAGTCACCTCGCGCAAAAACTAAGTCACTTATAACTAGGTTGCCTATTTAGCCCCTCAAAGTTGTATTTTGGCTCGGAAGTGACTCTGTAAAGTTGTTGTGATCCAGCTCTGATATTTAGACATATAATACATTAATATAATTCGTAGGGACTCATTTTAGAGCTTCAACAACACTTAAAGCTTCGGATCGCGAAAAAACTAAGTCCTTATAACTGGTTTGCCTAGGGAAATGGGTATTTTGGCTCCAGTGACTCTAGCAAAAATTGTTGAGATCCTAAATCGGTATTGAGCATATAATACGTAGTATAATTCGTAGGGACTCATTTGAGCTCCTACAACACATAAAAACTCATCGCATAAAGACTAAGTCTTATAACTAGTTTGCCCCCCTAAAATGGGTATTTTTTATCGAGAGTGACTCTAGCAAGGCTGTTGAGATCCAAATGAGTATTTGAGCATATAATACATTAATATAGTCAATGGGGACTCATTTTGAAGCTCCCGACAACACTTAAAAACTCACCTCGCGCAAAAACTAGAGTCCTTATAACTAGTTTTGCCTAAATCGAACTTTTAAACGGGTTTTGGCTCCGAAGTCACTCTAGATAAACTTGTTTGATCCTAAATCGGTATTTGAACATATAATATATTATAATAAGTCTTAGGGACATGTTTAGTTCAACAAAGCCTTATTAGGACCCACTTAGCTTAAAACTAAGTCTTTGTAACTGCTAGTTTTCCTAAATCCGGCATTTAGATGGGTTTTTGAAACAAAGTGAATCTAGGGGAAGTTGTTTGGGTCCTAAATGTGTATTTTATTTATAATATATTATAATAAATCTTAGGGACTATTTTAAGTCTCCAACTTAACACATAAAAAGTCACCTCGCGCAAAAACTAAGTCCTTATAACTAGTTTTTTTCTTTTAGCCCTCAAATGTGTATTTTTGTTGGCTCGGAAGTGACTCTAAGCGAAGTTATTTGTGATCCAATAAGTATTTGAACATATAATACATTAATATAATTAAACAGGACTCATTTAGAGCTTCAACAACACTTAAAAACTCACATCGCCTATAACTAAGTCCTTGTAACTAGTTTGCCTGAAATGGGTATTTTTTGGCTCGAAGTGACTCTATGAAAGACATTGAGATCCTAAATCGATGTATTGACATATAATACACATTAATATAGTTATTAGGGACTCATTTTTGAGCTCCTACAACGCAAAACTCACATCTTCATAAAAAACTAAGTCCTTACCCGCTTCGTTTACCTAATTCGAGCTTACCTAAGCGGGTTTTTTGGCTCGAAGTCACTCTAGCAAAACTTGTTTTGATCCTAAATGAGTATTTGAACATATAATATATTATAAGAAGTCTTAGAGACTTCGTTTGGAGCTCCAACAAGCCTTATTAGGACACTTAAGCATAAAACTAAGTCTGTAGACCTAGTTTCCTAAATCTAGCATTTAGATGGGAGTTTAGCTCGAAATCAAATCCTAGCAAGTTGTTTAAGGTCCTAAATGTGTTAATTTTATTATAAATATTATAATAAGTCTCCAAGGACTCATTTTTGAGCTCCAACAACACTTAAAGAATCCCTCGCGCAAAAACTAAGTCCTTATAACTAGTTTGCCTAAATCGAGCCTAATTTAGGTATTTTAGCTCGGAAGTAGATTCTAGCAAAGTTGTTGTGATCCAAATCAGTATTTGAACATATAATACATTAATATAATTCGTAGGGGACTCATTTAGAGCTCCAACAACACTAAAAACTCACATCGAGCAAAAACTAAGTCCTTATAACTAGTTTGCCTAAAATGGGTATTTTGGCTCCGAAGTGACTCTAGCAAAGCTGTTGAGATCCCAAATCAGTATTTGAGCATATAATACATTAATATAATTCGTGGGGACTCATTTTGAGCTCCAGCAACACTTAAAAACTCACCTCGCGCAAAAACTAAGTCCTTATAACTAGTTTTGCCTAATCGAAGCTTTTAAACGGGTTTTTTTGGCTCCGAAGTCACTCTAGCAAACTTGTTTTGATCCTAAATGAGTATTTGAACATATAATATATTATAATAAGTCTTAGAGACTCGTTTGGAGCTCCAACAAGCCTTATTAGGACACTTCGCGCAAAAACTAAGTCTTTGTAACTAGTTTTCCCTAAATCCACATTTAGATGGGTTTTTGGCTCCGAAGTGGAATCTAGGGAAGTTGTTTAGGTCCTAAATGTGTATTTTATTATAATATATTATAATAAGTCTTAGGGACTCATTTTGAGCTCCAACAACACATAAAAAGTCACCTCGCGCAAAAACTAAGTCCTTATAACTAGTTTGCCTATTTAGCCCTCAAATGTGTATTTTGGCTCGGAAGTGACTCTAGCAAAGTTGTTGTGATCCCAAATCAGTATTTGAACATATAATACATTAATATAATTCGTAGGGACTCATTTAGAGCTCCAACAACACTTAAAAACTCACATCGCGCAAAAACTAAGTCCTTATAACTAGTTTGCCTAAAATGGGTATTTTGGCTCCGAAGTGGACTCTAGCAAAGCTGTTGAGATCCCAAATCAGTATTTGAGCATATAATACATTTATATAATTCGTGGGGACTCATTTTGAGCTCCTACAACACTTAAAAACTCACCTCGCGCAAAAACTAAGTCCTTATAACTAGTTTTGCCTAAATCGAGCTTTTAAACGGGTTTTTTTGGCTCCGAAGTCACTCTAGCAAAACTTGTTTTGATCCTAAATGAGTATTTGAACATATAATATATTATAATAAGTCTTAGAGACTCGTTTGGAGCTCCAACAAGCCTTATTAGGACACTTCGCGCAAAAACTAAGTCTTTGTAACTAGTTTTCCCTAAATCCAGCATTTAGATGGGTTTTTGGCTCCGAAGTGAATCTAGCGAAGTTGTTTAGGTCCTAAATGTGTATTTTATTATAATATATTATAATAAGTCTTAGGGACTCATTTTGAGCTCCAACAACACATAAAAAAGTCACCTCGCGCAAAAACTAAGTCCTTATAACTAGTTTGCCTATTTAGCCCTCAAATGTGTATTTTGGCTCGGAAGTGACTCTAGCAAAGTTGTTGTGATCCCAAATCAGTATTTGAACATATAATACATTAATATAATTCGTAGGGACTCATTTAGAGCTCCAACAACACTTAAAAACTCACATCGCGCAAAAACTAAGTCCTTATAACTAGTTTGCCTAAAATGGGTATTTTGGCTCCGAAGTGACTCTAGCAAAGCTGTTGAGATCCCAAATCAGTATTTGAGCATATAATACATTAATATAATTCGTGGGGACTATTTTGAGCTCCAGCAACACTTAAAAACTCACCTCGCGCAAAAACTAAGTCCTTATAACTAGTTTGCCTAAATCGAGCTTTTAAACAGGTTTTTTTGGCTCCGAAGTCACTCTAGCAAAACTTGTTTTGATCCTAATGAGTATTTGAACATATAATATATTATAATAAGTCTTAGAGACTCGTTTGGAGCTCCAACAAGCCTTATTAGGACACTTCGCGCAAAAACTAAGTCTTTGTAACTAGTTTTCCCTAAATCCAGCATTTAGATGGGTTTTTGGCTCCGAAGTGAATCTAGCGAAGTTGTTTAGGTCCTAAATGTGTATTTTATTATAATATATTATAATAAGTCTTAGGGACTCATTTTGAGCTCCAAAACAACACATAAAAAGTCACCTCGCGCAAAAACTAAGTCCTTATAACTAGTTTGCCTATTTAGCCCTCAAATGTGTATTTTGGCTCGGAAGTGACTCTACCAAAGTTGTTGTGATCCCAAATCAGTATTTGAACATATAATACATTAATATAATTCGTAGGGACTCATTTAGAGCTCCAACAACACTTAAAAACTCTCATCGCGCAAAAACTAAGTCCTTATAACTAGTTTGCCTAAAATGGGTATTTTGGCTCCGAAGTGACTCTAGCAAAGCTGTTGAGATCCCAAATCAGTATTTGAGCATATAATACATTAATATAATTCGTGGGGACTCATTTTGAGCTCCAGCAACACTTAAAAACTCACCTTGCGCAAAAACTAAGTCCTTACAACTAGTTTTGCCTAAATCGAGCTTTTAAACGGGTTTTTTTGGCTCCGAAGTCACTCTAGCAAAACTTGTTTTGATCCTAAATGAGTATTTGAACATATAATATATTATAATAAGTCTTAGAGACTCGTTTGGAGCTCCAACAAGCCTTATTAGGACACTTCGCGCAAAACTAAGTCTATCGTAACTAGTTTTCCCTAAATCCAGCATTTAGATGGGTTTTTGGCTCCGAAGTGAATCTAGCGAAGTTGTTTAGGTCCTAAATGTTTATTTTATTATAATATATTATAATAAGTCTTAGGGACTCATTTTGAGCTCCAAAAACACATAAAAAGTCACCTCGCGCAAAAACTAAGTCCTTATAACTAGTTTGCCTATTTAGCCCTCAAATGTGTATTTTGGCTCGGAAGTGACTCTAGCAAAGTTGTTGTGATCCCAAATCAGTATTTGAACATATAATACATTAATATAATTCGTAGGGACTCATTTAGAGCTCCAACAACACTTAAAACTCACATCGCGCAAAAACTAAGTCCTTATAACTAGTTTGCCTAAAATGGGTATTTTGGCTCCGAAGTGACTCTAGCAAAGCTGTTGAGATCCCAAATCAGTATTTGAGCATATAATACATTAATATAATTCGTGGGGACTCATTTTGAGCTCCAGCAACACTTAAAAACTCACCTCGCGCAAAAACTAAGTCCTTATAACTAGTTTTGCCTAAATCGAGCTTTAAACGGGTTTTTTTGGCTCCGAAGTCACTCTAGAAAACTTGTTTTGATCCTAAATGAGTATTTGAACATATAATATATTATAATAAGTCTTAGAGACTCAGTTTGGAGCTCCAACAAGCCTTATTAGGACACCTTCGCGCAAAAACTAAGTCTTTGTAACTAGTTTTCCCTAAATCCAGCATTTAGATGGGATTTTTGGCTCCGAAGTGAATCTAGCGAAGTTGTTTAGGTCCTAAATGTGTATTTTATTATAAAATATTATAATAAGTCTTAGGGACTCATTTTGAGCTCCACAAACACTTAAAAAGTCACCTCGCGCAAAAACTAAGTCCTTATAACTAGTTTGCCTAATCTCGAGCCCTAAAATGTGTATTTTAGGCTCGGAAGTGACTCTAGCAAAGTTGTTGTGATCCCAAATCAGTATTTGAACATATAATACATTATTATAGTTCGTAGGGACTCATTTAGAGCTCCAACAACACTTAAAAACTCACATCGCGCAAAAACTAAGTCCTTATAACTAGTTTGCCTAAAATGGGTATTTTGGCTCCGAAGTGACTCTAGCAAAGCTGTTGAGATCCCAAATCAGTATTGAGCATATAATACATTAATATAATTCTTGGGGACTCATTTTGAGCTCCAGCAACACTTAAAAACTCACCTCGCGCAAAAACTAAAGTCCTTTATAACTAGTTTGCCTAAATCGAGCTTTTTAAACGGGTTTTTTTGGCTCCGAAGTCACTCTAGCAAAACTTGTTTTGATCCTAAATGAGTATTTGAACATATAATATATTATAATAAGTCTTAGAGACTCGTTTGGAGCTCCAACAAGCCTTATTAGGACACTTCGTGCAAAAACTAAGTCTTTGTAACTAGTTTTCCCTAAATCCAGCATTTAGATGGGGTTTTGGCTCCGAAGTGAATCTAGGGAAGTTGTTTAGGTCCTAAATGTGTATTTTATTATAATATATTATAATAAGTCTTAGGGACTCATTTTGAGCTCCAAAAACACATAAAAAGTCACCTCGCGCAAAAACTAAGTCCTTATAACTAGTTTGCCTATTTAGCCCTCAAATGTGTATTTTGGCTCGGAAGTGACTCTACCAAAGTTGTTGTGATCCCAAATAAGTATTTGAACATATAATACATTAATATAATTCGTAGGGACTCATTTAGAGCTCCAACAACACTTAAAAACTCACATCGCGCAAAAACTAAGTCCTTATAACTAGTTTGCCTAAAATGGGTATTTTGGCTCCGAAGTGACTCTAGCAAAGCTGTTGAGATCCCAAATCAGTATTTGAGCATATAATACATTAATATAATTCGTGAGGACTCATTTTGAGCTCCAGCAACACTTAAAAACTCACCTCGCGCAAAAACTAAGTCCTTATAACTAGTTTTGCCTAGTCGAACTTTTAAGCCGGGTTTTTTTTTGGCTCCTAAGTCCTCTAGCAAACCTGTTTTGATCTAAAATGAGTATTTGAACATATAATATATTATAATAAGTCTTAGAGACTCAGTTTGGAGCTCAACAAGCCTTATTAGGACACTTTGGACAAAAACTAAGTCTTTGTAACTAGTTTTCCCTAAATCGATCATTTAGATGGGTTTTTGGCTCAAAGTGAATCTAGCCAAGTTGTTTGGTTCTAAATGTGTATTTTAATTTAATATATTATAATAAGTCTTAGGGACTCATTTTGAGCTCCAACAACACTTAAAAAATCACCTCGTGCCAACTAAGTCCTTATAACTAGTTTGCCTAAATCGAGCCCTAAAATGGGTATTTTGGCTCGGAAGTGACTCTAGCAAGTTGTGATCCCAAATCAGTATTTGAACATATAATACATTAATATAATTATTAGGGGCTCATTTCGAGCTCAACAACACTTAAAAACTCACATCACGCAAAAACTAAGTCCTTATATCTAGTTTGCCTAAAATGGGTATTTTGGCTCTCAAGTGACTCTGCAAAGTTGTTGGGATCCCAAATCAGTATTTGAACATATAATACATTAATATAATTCGTGGGGACTCATTTTGAGCTCCAACAACACTTAAAAACTCACCTCGCGCAAAAACTAAGTCCTTATAACTAGTTTTGCCTAAATCGGAACCTTTAAACGGTTTTTTGGCTCGAAGTCACTCTAGCAAACTTGTTTTGATCCTAATTGATATTTGGACATATAATATATTATAATAAGTCTTAGAGACTCGTTTGGAGCTCAACAACTTATAAGGACACTTGGCCTAAATCAAGTCTTTGTAACTAGTTTTCCCTAAATCGATCCATTTAGATGGGTTTTGGCTCTAAGTGAATCTAGCAAAGATTTTTTGGTCCTAAATGTGTATTTTATTAGATAATATATTATAATAAGTCTTAGGGACTCATTTTGAGCTCCAAAAACACTTAAAAAGTCACCTCGCGCAAAAACTAAGTCCTTATACTAGTTTGCCTAAGTAGAGCCCTCAAATGTGTATTTTGGCTCGGAAGGTGACTCTAGCAAAGTTGTTGTGATCCCAATCAGTAATTGAAACATAGAATACATTAATATAATTCGTAGGGACTCATTTAGAGCTCCAACAACACTTAAAAACTCACATCGCGCAAAAACTAAGTCCTTATAACTAGTTTGCCTGAAAATGGTAGTTTGGCTCCGAAGTGACTCTAGCAAAGCTGTTGAGATCCCAAATCAGTATTTGAGCATATAATACATTAATATAATTCGTGGGGTCTCATTTGAGCTCCAGCAACACTTAAAAACTCACCTCTTGCAAAAACTAGTCCTTATAACTAGTTTTGCCTAAATCGAGCTTTTAAACGGGTTTTTTTTGCTCCGAAGTCACTCTAGCAAAACTTGTTTTGATCCTAAATGAGTATTTGAACATATAATATATTATAATAAGTCTTAGAGACTCGTTTGGAGCTCCAACAAGCCTTATTAGGACACTTCGCGCAAAAACTAAGTCTTTGTAACTTGTTTTCCTTCCCTAAATCCAGCATTTAGAAGGGGTTTTTGGCTCCGAAGTGAATCTAGCGAAGTTGTTTAGGTCCTAAATGTGTATTTTATTATAATATATTATAATAAGTCTTAGGGACTCATTTCGAGCTCCAACAACACTTAAAAAGTCACCTCGCGCAAAAACTAAGTCCTTATAACTAGTTTGCCTATTCGAGCCCTAAAATGTGTATTTTGGCTCGAAGTGACTCTACCAAAGTTGTTGTGATCCCAAATCAGTATTTGAACATATAATACATTAATATAATTCGTAGGGACTCATTTAGAGCTCCAACAACACTTAAAAACTCACATCGAGCAAAAACTAAGTCCTTATAACTAGTTTGCCTAAAATGGGTATTTTGGCTCCGAAGTGACTCTAGCAAAGCTGTTGAGATCCCAAATCAGTATTTGAGCATATAATACATTAATATAATTCGTGGGGACTCATTTTGAGCTCCAGCAACACTTAAAAACTCACCTCGCGCAAAAACTAAGTCCTTATAACTAGTTTTGCCTAAATCGAGCTTTTAAACGGGTTTTTTTGGCTCCGAAGTCACTCTAGAAAAACTTGTTTTGATCCTAAATGAGTATTTGAACATATAATATATTATAATAAGTCTTAGAGACTCGTTTGGAGCTCCAACAAGCCTTATTAGGACACTTCGCGCAAAAACTAAGTCTTTGTAACTAGTTTTCCCTAAATCCAGCATTTAGATGGATTTTTGGCTCCGAAGTGAATCTAGCGAAGTTGTTTAGGTCCTAAATGTGTATTTTATTATAAAATATTATAATAAGTCTTAGGGACTCATTTTGAGCTCCAACAACACTTAAAAAGTCACCTCGCGCAAAAACTAAGTCCTTATAACTAGTTTGCTAAATAGACCCTAAAATGGTATTTTGGCTCGAGTAACTCTGTCAAAGTTGTTGTGATCCCAAATCAGTATTCGAACATATAATACATTAATATTAGTCGTAGGGACTCTTTTAGGCTCGCACACTTAAAAACTCCCAAATAAGTTCTTATAACTAGTTTTTGATTGGATTTTCTGACTCCATTGTTGGATCCCATGTTTGAACATATAATACATTATATAATCTGGGGACTCATTTTGAGCTCCAACAACACTTAAAAACTCACCTCGCGCAAAAACTAAGTCCTTATAACTAGTTTTGCCTAAATCGAACTTTTAAACGGGTTTTTTGGCTCCTAAGTCACTCTAGCAAACTTGTTTTGATCCTAAATAAGTATTTGAACATATAATATATTATAATAAGTCTTAGAGACTCGTTTGGAGCTCAACAAGCCTTATTAGGACACTTCGCAAAAACTAAGTCTTTGTAACTAGTTTTCCCTAAATCCGACATTTAGATGGGTTTTGGCTCGAAGTGAATCTAGCGAAGTTGTTTAGGTCCTAAATGTGTATTTTATTATAATATATTATAATAAGTCTTAGGGACTCATTTTGAGCTCCAACAACACTTTAAAAAGTCACCTCGTGCAAAAACTAAGTCCTTATAACTAGTTTGCCTAAATCGAGCCCTAAAATGTGTATTTTGGCTCGGGAGTGACTCTAGCAAAGTTGTTGTGATCCCAAATCAGTATTTGAACATATAATACATTAATATAATTCGTAGGGACTCATTTAGAGCTCAACAACACTTAAAAACTCACATCGCGCAAAAACTAAGTCCTTATAACTAGTTTTCCCCTAAAATGGGTATTTTGGCTCAGTGACTCTAGCCAAGTTATTGAGATCCCAAATCAGTATTTGAGCATATAATACATTAATATAATTCGTGGGGACTCATTTTGAGCTCCAACAACACTAAAAACTCACCTCGCGCAAAAACTAAGTCCTTATAACTAGTTTTTGCCTAAATCGAACTTTTAAACGGGTTTTTTGGCTCTGAAGTCACTCTAGAAAACTTGTTTTGATCCTAAATAGGTATTTGAACATATAATATATTATAATAAGTCTTAGAGACTCTTTGGAGCTCCAACAAGCCTTATTAGGACACTTCGCGCAAAAACTAAGTCTTTGTAACTAGTTTTCCCTAAATCCGGCATTTAGATGGGTTTTTGGCTCGAAGTGAATCTAGCAAGTTATTTAGGTCCTAAATGTGTATTTTATTATAATATATTATAATAAGTCTTAGGGACTCATTTTGAGCTCCAACAACACTTAAAAAGTCACCTCGCGCAAAAACTAAGTCCTTATAACTAGTTTGCCTAAATCGAGCCCTAAAATGTGTATTTGGCTCGGAAGTGACTCTAGCAAAGTTGTTGTGATCCCAAATCAGTATTTGAACATATAATACATTAATATAATTCGTAGGGACTCATTTAGAGCTCCAACAACACTTAAAAACTCACATCGAGCAAAAACTAAGTCCTTATAACTAGTTTGCCTAAAATGGGTATTTTGGCTCCGAAGTGACTCTAGCAAGTTGTTGAGATCCCAAATCAGTATTTGAGCATATAATACATTAATATAATTCGTGGGGACTCATTTTGAGCTCCAGCAACACTTAAAAACTCACCTCGCGCAAAAACTAAGTCCTTATAACTAGTTTTGCCTAAATCGAGCTTTTAAACGGGTTTTTGGCTCCGAAGTCACTCTAGCAAAACTTGTTTTGATCCTAAATGAGTATTTGAACATATAATATATTATAATAAGTCTTAGAGACTCGTTTGGAGCTCCAACAAGCCTTATTAGGACACTTGGCGCAAAACTAAGTCTTTGTAACTAGTTTTCCCTAAATCCGGCATTTAGATGGGTTTTTGGCTCAAGTGAATCAGCGAAGTTGTTTAGGTCCTAAATGTATATTTTATTATAATATATTATAATAAGTCTTAGGGTTATTTTGAACTCACAACATCACATAAATCTTAAACTAAGTCCTTATAATTCGTTTGCCTAATAAGACCCTAAAAGTGTATTTTGGGTAGGAAGTGACTCTAGAAAAGTTGTTGTGATCTCAAATCAGTATTTGAACATATAATACATTAATATAATTCGTGGGGACTCTATTTTGAGCTCCAACACACTTAAAAACACGTTCAAAATGAGTCCTTATATCTGGTTTGCCTAATGGCTAAGATGTGTATGTTGGCTCGGAAATGACTCTAACAAAATATCATGATCAAAATCAGTATTTGTACTATAATACGTTAGTATAATTAATGGGGACTCATTTTGTTTTCAACAACACTTAAAAACTCACATCGACAAAAACTAAGTCCCTTCATAACTGTTTGCCTAATTTAAGAAGAAGTATTTTTACTCCAGTGACTGTGTAAACATGTTGTGATCCCAAGTCAGTATTTGAACATATAATATATTATTATAGTGCGTGGGGACTCGTTTTGACTCGCAACCTTATAAGGTCACCTCTTGCAAAGCAAGTCCTTATAACCAGTTTCTAATCTTTAATGAGGTTTTGGCTCAAGTGACTCTAGCAAAATTGGTTATAGTCCCAAATGTGTATTTGACATTTAATATATTATAATAAGTCTTAGGGACTCTGTTTGAGCTCAACAACCCTTATTAGGAACTACGCGCAAAAACTAAGTCTTTATAACTAGTTTTCCCTAAATCGACATTTAAATGTGTTTTTGGTAGGAAGTGGCTCTAGGTAGTTATTTTGGTCCTAAATCAATTTTATTATAATACATTATTATAATTCTTAGGGACTCATTTAGGCTCAACACACTTAAAAGTCACCTCGCGCAAAAACTAAGTCATTATAACTAGTTTGCCTAGCCCCAGCCCTCAAATGTGTATTTTGGCTCGGAGTGACTCTAGCAAAGTTATTTGTGATCCCAAATAAGTATTTGAACATATAATACATTAATATGAATTCGTAGGGACTCATTTTGAGCTCAACAACACTTAAAAAGTCACCTCGCGCAAAAATAGTCCATATAACTAGTTTGCCTAAATGGAGCCCTAAAATGTGTATTTTAGCTCGGAAGTGACTCTAACAAAGGTGTTGTGATCCCAAATCG
>CM030875.1:1712752-1740166 GCA_018132145.1 Boehmeria nivea var. tenacissima | reverse complement strand
GGCCAAAAACCATCTATAGACCGATTTAGGCAAAACTAGTTACAAAGACTTAGTTTTTGCGCGAAGTGACCTTATAAGGCTTTGGAGCTCCAAGCGGTATCTAAGGCTTATTACAATATATTATTTGTTCAAATACTCATTTCATGATCAAAATAAGTTTGGTAGAGTTGCTTCGGAGCCAAAACCCGTTTAAATCTGATTTAGGAAAACTAGTTACAAGGACTTAGTTTTTTGCGTGAATGAGTTTTTAAGTGTTGTTGCAGCTCAAACAGGTCCCCTAATTATATTAATGTATTATATGTTCAAATACTGATTTGTGATCACAACAACTTTGCTTAAGTCACTTGGACCAAAATACCCATTTAGGGCTCGATTTAGGCAAACTAGTTACAAGGACTTAGTTTTACCGGCGTGAGTTTTAAGTGTTGTTGGAGCTCAAAATGAGTCCCTAAGACTTATTATATAATATTATATTAAAATTTACATTTAGGACCTAATCAACCGTAGATTCACTTGGGCCAAAACCATCTATAGACTCGATTTAGGCAAACTAGTTACAAAGACTTAGTTTTTTCGCGAAGTGACCTTATAAGGCTTTTTGGAGCTCCAAGCGAGTATCTAAAGTTTATTACAATATATTATTTGTTCAAATGCTCATTCTACGATCCAAATAAGTTTAGTAAATTAGCTTGGAGCCAAAAACCCGTTTAAAATCTCGATTTAGGCAAAATAGTTTTAAGGACTTAGTTTTTGCGCGAGTGATTTTTAAGTGTTTTTGCAGCTCAAAATGAGTCCCTACGAATTATATTAATGTATTATATGTTCAAATACTGATTTGTGATCACAACAACTTTGCTAGAGTCACTTGAGCCAAAATACCCATTTTAGGGCTCGATTTAGGCAAACTAGTTATAAGGACTTAGTTTTTGGCGACGTGAGTTTTTAAGTGTTGGAGCTCAAAATGAGTCCCTAAGACTTATTATAAGATATTATATTAAAATACACATTTAGGACCTAAACAACCGCTAGATTCACTTAGGGCGAAAACCATCTAAAGACTTCGATTTAGGCAAAACTAGTTACAAAGACTTAATTTTTGCGCGAAGTGACCTTATAAGGCTTTTGGAGCCCCAAACGAGTATCTAAGGTTTATTACAATATATTATTTGTTCAAATACTCATTTGATCAAAATAAGTTTGGTAGAGTTGCTTGAGCCCAAAAAACTCGTTTAAATCTCGATTTAGGCAAAACTAGTTACAAGGACTTAGTTTTTGCGAGGTGAGTTTTAAGTATTTGGCTCAAATTGAGTCCCTACGAATTATATTAATGTATTATATGTTCAAATACTGATTTATGATCACAACAACTTTGCTAGAGTCACTTGAGCCAAAATACCCATTTTAGGGCCCGATTTAGGCAAACTAGTTATAAGGACTTAGTTTTTTCTAATGACGTGAGTTTTAAGTGTTGTTGAGCTCAAAATGAGTCCTAAGACTTATTATAAGATATTATATTAAAATACACATTTAGGACCTAATCAACTTCGCTAGATTCACTTCGAGCGAAAACCATCTATAGACTCGGTTTAGGCAAAAACTGAACTTACAAAGACTTAGTTTTTGCGAAGTGACTTATAAGGCTTTTTGGAGCTCAAATGAGTATCTAAGGCTTATTACAATATATTATTTGTTCAAATACTCATTTCTACGATCAAAATAAGTTTGTGTAGGAAGTTGCCGGGCCCAAAAACCCGTTTAAATCTCGATTTAGGCAAAACTAGTTACAAGGACTTAGTTTTTCCTTGTGGTGAGTTTTAAGTGTTGTTGCAGCTCAAAATGAGTCCCTACAGATTATATTAATGTATTATATGTTCAAATACTGATTTGTGATCACAACAACTTTGCTAGAGTCACTTGAGCCAAAATACCCATTTTAGGGCTCGATTTAGAGCAAACTAGTTATAAGGACTTAGTTTTTGTCCGGCGTGAGTTTTAAGTGTTGTTGGGCTCAAATGAGTCCCTAAGACTTATTATATAATATTATATTAAAATACACATTTAGGACCTAAGCAACTTAGCTAGATTCCCTTGGGCCAAAACCATCTAAAGACTACGATTTGGCAAACTAGTTACAAAGACTTAGTTTTTGCGGCGAAGTGACCTTATAAGGCTTTTTGGAGCTCCAACAGTATCTAAGGTTTATTACAATATATTATTTGTTCAAATACTCATTTAGGATCAAAATAAGTTTGGTAGAGCCGCAGGCCCAAAAACCCGTTTAAATATCGATTTAGGCAAAACTAGTTACAAGGACTTAGTTTTTGCGAGGTGAGTTTTTAAGTGTTGTTGCAGCTCAACAGGTCCCCTCCGAATTATATTAATGCTTATTATATGTTCAAATACTGATTTGTGATCACAACAACTTTGCTAGAAGTCATCGGAGCCAAAATACCCATTTTAGGGCTCGATTTTAAGCAAACTAGTTACAAGGACTTAGTTTTGCGCGACGTGAGTTTTTAAGTGTTGTTTGAGCTCAAAATGAGTCCTAAGACTTATTATATAATATTATATTAAAATACACATTTAGGAGCTAATCAACTCGCTAGATTCACTTTGGAGCCAAAAACCATCTATAGACTCGATTTAGGCGAAACTAGTTACAAAGACTTAGTTTTTGCGCGAGTGACCTTATAAGGCTTTGGAGCTCAAACAGTATCTAAGGCTTATTACAATATATTATTTGTTCAAATGCTCATTTACGATCAAAATAAGTTTGGTAGGTGGCTTGAACCGCGAAAAAACCCGTTTAAAGCTCGATTTAGGCAAAACTAGTTATAAGGACTGATAGAACACGCCGGGCAATTTAGCCGTGATCCGTCAAGATGGAGCAATGACCAGGACCTTCAAACAAGATTTGTATTGCGACCCCGTCCCTTGATTATATTGAACCAAGAGCCGTAAGTCAGAAGCTGCGTCTCCGTCCCCTTGATTATACTCGGGCAAAGGCGCGTAAAACGATAGGTACATGCAACTCAAAGTCCCTTACGACCAATGAGAATCAGACGTAAGTATACTAACCCTAAGATTAGACAACACACTCAAGAATTAGGGAGAATGTGAGTGATCAGTCAGTTTAGAACTCTATAATTTGGCCTTGATAGGCTCAGTTCTCACGAGAACCAAGAGAAGGAAGAGACAAACTCTCAAAATTTTTATTAATAATTCAATTACGATTACAAGTGAATAACCCTGGCTTAAATAGCCCTCATGGACGTTCTCCTTGAAAATAAAGGAAATATCGCTGAGAAAGTCTAACCCTAACTTAAGCAGAAACTAGAAGTCATTGCTTAAAATAGAAACGGAAACTACCTAAAATTGTTTGGCTGAGATATTAAACATAAAAATACCACCCCAATATATGAGCTAATACACCACGTCCATTATTCCCTCTAAGGCTTGGAATATCATGATTTAAAGTCTTCAAATTATTTGCTCAAGATTTGGCAAGTTTCCAATCTCACGACCAGCCAGCTTTATGTCAGAAACTTGTCAAAAAATAAGACCAGATTTTGAGCAGATTTCCAAGCTATTTTCATGAATATTCCTTGTCATTTAAGGCCTTTCAATTACCAAAATGTCTTCATCATTTCCTTCAATAGCCAAGATCGCATTAGCTTTAGAGCCATCTTTGATGGAGTTACATTCCTTGTTGGACCCCAGTCCGTGTGACTCTCCTTCTCTGAGGGTGGATTGCTTCCAAATAAACTCCTTGACAAGCCCATTTATTGCATCTTGAATCTTTTTGGCTCTTGCTCTTGTAATTGGCCCGATCGGCATTTGAAGTGGATCTTTATCTTTCACCACACTCCGTTCAACCATCATTCTCCCCTTCCTCGAAGATTCGTCCTCGAGTAAACCTAATCAAAAAAGGAAAGATCAGAAACATTGAATGTGGTACTAACATTGTACTGCGGGAAGCTCAATCTTGTAAGCATTGTCATTGATGCGCTCAAGAACTTGAAAAGGACCATCTCTCTTAGATCAAGCTTAGATTGCCTACGAGATGAAATCTTTCCACTTTCGTATGCACCCAAACCATTCTCCGAGTTGAAAAGACCACTTTCTTGCGCCTTTGTTTAGCCCCTTTGATGCATAGTACTCATTCCTTTTCTCAATTTGTTGCGAACACTCTCATGGAGTTTCTTCTGCATCTCTTTGCTTTCAAATGTCCATCTAAACTAGCCTCTTTCATTCCGTGTGTATGGTCTAAGAGTTAGAGGATTGAAACCATAAGCAATTTCAGAGAAATGGTGACATGTTAATTGAAGTAGAATGAACACTCAGATTATAAGCAAACTCAATGAATGGCAAACAATCTTCCCAAATTTTCAGATTCTTTTGAATTATTATCATAAAAATTATTGGATAAAGTCTATTAACCACTTCGGTTTGTCCATCAGGTTTGAGGTGACAAGTTGTTGAAAACAAAAGTTTAGTTCCAATTTACCCCTAGAAACTTTCCAGAGTAGCAGAACTTGGCATCACGATCCAAACAATAGTTCACTAGGAACACCATGCAAGCGAACAATCTCCTTGAAAAGCGAGATCATGCATTAGATGCATCATCGGTTTTATTGCAAATGAAATGAGCCATTTTGAAAGCCTATCTACAACTACAAGATAGAATCCGACCTCGCTTTGATCTGAAGCAACCTTAAAACAAAGTCCATTGAGATATCTACCCATGAGTGCGGTTGGAGCAGATGGTGGATCCTGAGCCATGAGGGTAAAACTCTAGATTTAGCTTTCCTACATACTGTGCATCTAGAAACTGATTCTCTCCCGTCACTTCTCATTTTTGGCCAAAAGGAAATGTTAGGTACAATGTTTCGTGTCTTTTAACACCAAAATGTCCATTAATCCCCACTATGAGCCTCATGAACAAGCAATTCTCTCATAGAACTATTAGGCACACAAAGTTTATTTCTTTAAACAAGTACCCATCTAGTCTATAAAAAATTTTCCCAAAGGTGATTTTCTGAAAGCACCGTAAATAACGGCAAAAGTCATGATCATTTATCATACAAATCTTTCACATATTAAAGAGCAAGCAACTTTGCATCAAGAATAGAGACAAGTGTATGCCTTCTTGATAGCGCACATCGTACGGCGTTGTCGCACGCTGTTTGTACTTGATAATAGGGAAGAACTCTGATGAATTCTATCACGTGGCTTGATGTTTCAGCTTTTCCTTGTCCCTTCAAATGCTTTAAAGACTCATGATCGGTGTGGATGACAAACTCCTTAGGTAAAGATAATGTTGCCATATTTTTAAGCTAACCAAGGCGTAAAGCTCCTTAGCATAGGTTGTTGGATACTTCAGTGCTCCGTTAGGCTTTTCACTAAAGTAAGCTTAATCGGCCTCTTTTCACTGCATCAACACGGCACCAATACCTATTCCAGCGCATCACATTCAATTTCAAAGTTTTGGAAAAATTTTGGTAAAGCAGCAAAGGAAAGCGAACATAATTTGTCTTTAATAGCTTGAAAAGCTTGTTGTTCTTATTCCACACCAGCCCAAAACCAATAGTTTTCTTTATTATCTCGATGAGTGGTGCGACCGATTCAGTACTAAAGTCTTTCTCTGCAAAGCGGTAAAAACTAGCTAAACCATGAGCTCCTTACCTCAGGTATGGTTTTAGGTTTGGGCCACTCCTTGATAGCAACTACCTTTGCTCATCAACTTCTATGCCATTAGCACCAACAACGTATCCAAAAACCTGCTTTCTCGGTGCAAAAGGAACCCACTTTTAATATTGGCAAATAGCTTTTCTGTTCTCAAAACCTCAAGCACAAGTTACAAATGCTTAGTGTGCTCTTCCAAATTCTTGCTATGCAAAATATCATCAAAATAGACAACAACAAATTTCCAGGAAGCATGTAAAACAGCAGTTCGCTCAACCTCATGAATGTACCCCTACCGTGCATTAGTTAAGCCAAATGGCATGACTAACATTCTTACAATCCATATTTAGTCTTGAAAAACGGTTTCATTCATCTCTCCTTCTTTCATTTCTAATTTGATGATGATAGCCACTTTTCAAATCCAATTTTCGTAAACACACAAGATCCATGCAATTCATCAAGCCACGTCATCTAACCTAGGAATAGGATGACGATATTTTACCGTGATGTTATTGATGGCACGACAATCAGTACCATCCTCCACGATCCATCCTTCTTTGGTACAAGTAATGCAAATTAGTATGGACTAAGGCTCTCTCTTATATGTCCTTTAGCCATTAATTCCTCACTTGGCGTTGGAGTTCCCTCGTCTCCTCGGGGGTTAGTCTATAGGCTGGTCAGTTTGGTATTGCATGCTTAGGAATGAAATCAATTTGATGCTCGATCCTACAATAGGTGGTAAACACTTTAGGAACATCATCGGAAGAGACATCTTGTCTTCCTGCAACTTCGCTAGCGAGATGGGTCAAATTGCATTAGTGTTCAAGTGCCTCTTTGTAGCAAGTATATACATAGGCCTTTGGGACAAAAGCTCTCTTGATCTCACTTGGTTTGCATAAACTCTCTTTTCTTTTTGTTTCCTCTCCTTTTTCTTTGCTCAGCTTTCTTTCAGTTTGCTCCGCTCTCTTTCTCCTCTCATTCTCTTTTCTTCTTTTCTTATGCTCTCTTTTTATTTCTTTCTTTTTCTTCTTTCTTAGCTTTTTTGAATCCACTCTCTCTTTTAATCTCCTTGATCTTCGTCGCCTGTGTGAAGTGTCAATGGTACAAAGAGTTACATGTTTGTTGTCTTTTACAAGGCAAATAGTTCTTAGAGCAAATCATGGTTAGCTCTCTATCAAATTGCCTGGCCTGCCCAATAAGATGTGAGAAGCGTGCATGAGGACACAACATCACAAGAACATCATCATGATATTTCCAATAGAAAGCGACACCTTACTTGCTTTTTCCTCGCTTCCCCACTATCATTCAGCCATTGTAATTGTAATTCTAGGGTGTTTAAGTGAGTAATTGTAGCTTTTCACTAACTTAAAACACTAGCAACATTGGTGCAACTCCCACCAATAATAATCAAACTACAAACTTTATTGTTAATATGGCGAGTATGAAAAATGTTCTCACGTTGTTGCTGAGTAAGTCATCTTCTTTGATTTAGGCACTTAAAGTGCGTCTTGTCTGCGCCTCTCCTTCACCGGATACTGCGACTTGGCTCGGCTAGCATCTTCTAATTGTGGCATTGGCTCTCTCCCTCGCTTCTCCGTCACGATTTCTCCTCACGCATAACATGGTTCTCTTGTTTGGGCATTGGCTAGAAATATGACCTATGCCATGACATTTGAAGCACTTGATATCTCGGTGCGTTGTTGAGTTTCGGTTACACCTTTATTGGATAAGGCAGTGTCCTCCTTCTTCTTTGGTGGTTCGACCTTGGATTTTAAAGTGGTTATCCCTCCTCAATTGGCTTCTCGATGAGAACTTTGTCCCGTGGTAGTGTTGGGTGGTTGCCGCTTCCTCTTTAATTGTCGTTTCACTTTGGCGCGATATGCGGCAAGTCTTCCATCTCACGCTGTGCTGCAGCTCTATAATGTTGGCGATGTCGCGATTTTGGGCCATTCAGAATCGAGCCATAGTGGCTTCTCGATCTTCTCTCTCGACATTCTGCAGTTTAGTGCAATCTCCCTCTCTTTGTAAGTGACATTCATCGCTCTTAGAGCATGAACCAGCGCGAATTTATTGAACAAATCACGATGGTAATGGTTGAATAAAAATCTCTCTCCTCCACTATCCATGCCCTTTCCATCTCATTCCACGTCTCGATAAGGAGTTTTTGGTAACGTCTACGAGTTGTCTGAGATTGATCCATAATAGCAGCATGTCAGTGAACTTCAGCCCAGCTGACAAGCTTTGCTTTCTTCTGCCGAATAGCGATTGCCGATATCTCTCCTTTTTCTCACGCTCCAAGTATGCCTGCGGGTCATTCTTTCCTTGAAAAGGAGGAATCTTTATCTTGATGCTTCAGGGTTTCTATCTACGTATCCCGCCTTCTCGGATCGCTGCTCACGGCCTTGTCTTAGCCCCGCCCCGCTGAAAATCTTCTGCTGCGTTCTAGCAATCGCCAGTCTTCTTCGAGAAATCGACTCATTCTGAGATAATTCTTGATATTGTGTTTAGGAACCACGTCTTGCTTGTCTTCGACCTTGGGAATTCGTTTGCTGCCTTTCTTCCGTTCATTCAATCCCAGGTTAGTATTTGCGTTCATCTCCGCGTGCATCCGATCGAAATGTTGTTGATTACTTTTTAATATGAACATTACGTCCGTGTCTGTCATTTTCTTTAGCTCGTTCTTTGGGAGAAGACATGATTAAGTAAAAGAATTGTTAGAGAAAAAGAATCCTCCACAACATCGCCGTGTTTCACTCCACGCTCTTTACAAGATGTCGCTCAGTACTCAAATGTTTCACACAATTTGGCTTTTCTATAATGTAATCTACTGCTTGCCTTTTCTGCTCTAAACTCCTCTGTCGGTTCTTATTTGAACTAACAAGACTTGAAGTCAAATTAGGCAAATAAATTCAAACCTTGATAGAAAAGATAAGAAAGATAAATAGGAACCAAAGTGACACAAATATTTTTTTATTTTTGTGAAATTGAATAATAAACCGACTTCACCTTGCATTTTTTACTTTTTTTTTTTTGAGGCGTTTTCTTCTTTTTTTTTTTGGGCGTTTTTTTAATCTTTGGTACATATAACAAAAAAATTACAAGCGAAAAAATAAAATAATAAATAGGAAAATCAAGTTTGAAGCCTACGCTCGATACCAAAATGATGCGGGCGGGCAATTTGCTTAAGTGATCAAAGTCAGATGCTGGAATGTTCGGGGCCAGGCAAGATTTGTATTGCGACCCGTCACGGTTATATTGAACCAGAGCCGTTAAGTCAGAAGCTCGTCTCCGTCCCCTTGATTATATCGAACCAGGCCGTAGAACAATAAGGTGGCAACTCCGTCCCGCCTGACTAAAGCCCAGAATCAGAGCGTGAGTATACTAACCCTAAGATTGCGACAATAGCATCCAGGGTGGGGTAAAGAATGTGGTGATCGTCGATTTTGAACTCTATAAGGTTTTTGACCTTGATAGGCTCGAAAGTTCTCCTAAGAACCAAGAAGAAGAACAAACTCTCAAGAAATTTTATTAATAATTCAATTCTGATTACAAGTGAATAATGCAAGCAGGTAGCCTCGTGGACGTTAAATACATTGAAAATAAAGGAAATATGTAAAGTCTAACCCCAGCTTAAAAACGAGGAAACTAGAATCCTGTTGCTTAAAATGAAATGAAACACCTAAAATTGTTTGGCTGAGAGATATTAAACTTCTTAAAATACCCTAAGATTTGACTAATACCACGTCCATTATTCCCTCTGAGCTTGGAATATCATGATTTAAGGTCTTGAATTATTTGCTCAAGATTTGGCAAGTTTCCCACGATCTAAACTCCAACCAGCTTTGTAATGCAAGCACTTGTCAAAAATAAGACAGATTTTGAGCGAATTTCAAACTTCTTTCATGAATATTCCTTGTCATTTAAGGCCTTTCAATTGCCAAAATGTCTTCATCATTTCCCTTCGATAGCCAGATCGCATTGAAAGCTTTCGACCATCTTTGGTGGAGTTACATTCCTTCTTTGGGTGATCCATTGTGATCTCCTTCTCTGAGTCTGGATTGGCCCAAATAAACTCATCGACAAGCCCATTTTTGCATCTTGAAGCTTTTTGGCTCTTGCTCTTGTAATTACCCGATCAGCATTTGAAGTGGATCCTTTATCTTATAACAAGATTCTCCGCTTGCATCGTTCTCACTTCCTCGAAAGATTAGTCCTCGAATCGAAGCCACCACATCAAGGAGAAATATAAAACATTGAATGTGGTACTAACACATTGTACTGTAGGAAGCTCAATCTTGTAGCATTGTCATTGATGCGCTCAGAACTTGAAAGGACCATCTCTCTTGGATCAAGCTTAGATTGCCTACGAGATGGAAATCTTTCCTTTCATATGCACCCAAACCCATTCTCGGAGTTGAAGACCACTTTCTTGCGCCCCTTTGTTGGCACTTTGATGCATAATTGCTCATTCCTTTCTCAATTTGTTGCCCGAACCTCTCACTTGGAATTTCTTCACGTTATAACTTTCGATGTCCATCTAAACTAGCTCTTTTTCATTCACGGTAATGGCTATGTAGTCACAAGGGAGAGTTTTGCGCGAGGTAGTTTTTAAGTGTTGTTGCAGCTAAAAATGAGTCCCTCACGAATTATATTAATGTATTATATGTTCAAATACTGATTTGTGATCACAACAACTTTCCTGAAGTCGCTTCGGCCAAAATACCCATTTTAGGGCTCGATTTAGGCAAACTGGGTTACAGAACTTAGTTTTCGCGACGTGAGTTTAAGTGTTGTTGGAGCTCAAATGAGTCCTAAGACTTATTATATAATATTATATTAAAATACACATTTAGGATCTAATCAACCGCTAGATTCACTTGAACCAAAACCATCTATAGACTCGATTTAGGCAAATCCTAGTTACAAAGACTTAGTTTTTACTCGAAGTGACCTTATAAGGCTTTTTTGAGTTCCAAGCAGTATCTAAGGCTTATTACAATATATTATATGTTCAAATACTCATTTACGATCAAAATAAGTTTGGTAGAGTTGCTTGGAGCCAAAACCCGTTTAAATCTCGAGTTGAGCAAACTAGTTCTGGGACTTAGTTTTCACGAGGTGAGTTTTAAGTGTTGTTGCGGCTCAAAATGAGCCTACGAATTATATTAATGTGATATATGTTCAAATACTGATTTGTGGTCACAACAACTTTGCTAAAAGTCACTTGAGCAAAAATACCCATTTTAGGAAACTCGATTTAGGCAAACTAGTTACAAGGACTTAGTTTTTCATATTGAGCGTGATTTTTTAAGTGTTGTTGGAGCTCAAAGGCAAATTCCCTAAGACTTATTATATAATATTGCATATTAAAATACACATTTAGGACTAATCAACCCGTTAGATTCACTTCGAGGCAAAAACCATCTATGTAGACTCGATTTAGGCAAAATAGTTACAAAGACTTAGTTTTTGCGCGATGTGACCTTATAAAAGACTTTTGGAGTTAAGCGAGTATCTAAGGCTTATTACAATATATTATATGTTCAAATACTCACCGATCAAAATAAGTTTGGTAAGAGTTGGCGGGCCCAAAAACCCGTTTAAATCTCGATTTAGAGCAAAACTAGTTACAAGGACTTAGTTTTTGCGCTATGTGAGTTACAAGTCTTTGTTGCAGCTCAGAAGAATGAGTCCCCTCACAAGATTATATTAATGTATTATATGTTCAAATACTGATTTGTGATCACAACAGCACCTTCTAAGTCACTTGAAGCCAAAATAACCATTTTAGGGCTGAATTTAGGCAAACTAGTTACAAGGACTTAGTTTTTGCGCGTGATGAGTTTTAAAGTGTTGTTGGAGCTCAAAATTAGTCTCTAAGACTTATTATATAATATTATATTAAAATTTACATTGAGGACCTAATCAACAGCTAGATTCACTTTGGGCCAAAACATCTATAGACTCGATTTAAGGCTAAACTAGTTACAAAGACTTAGTTTTTCTTGCTGATGACATATAAAAGGCTTTTTGGAGCTCAAAGCAGTATCTAAAACTAATTACAATATATTCGTTGTTCAAATGTTTCATTTCTGATCAAAATAAGTTTAGTAGAGTTGCTTGAACCCAAAAAGCCGTCTAAATCTCGATTTAAATAAAACTAATTACAAGGACTTAGGTTTTGCGCGAGTGAGTTTTAAGTGTTGTTTGCAGCTCAAAATGAGTCCCTACGAATTATATTAATGTATTATATGTTCAAATACTGATTTGTGATCACAAAAACTTTGCTAGAGTCACTTGAGCCAAAATAACCATTTCCGGGAACGATTTAGGCAAACTAGTTACAAGGACTTAGTTTTTGCGCGGCGTGAGTTTAAGTGTTGTTGGAGCTCAAATGAGTCCTAAGACTTATTATATAATATTATATTAAAATACACATTTTAGGACCTAATCAACTTCGCTGGTTCACTTCGGAGCCAAAAACATCTATATGGAGCTCGATTTAGGCAAGACTAGTTACAAAGGGCTTAGTTTTCCTTGAGCTGACCTTATAAAACTTTTAGAGCTCCAGAAACGAGTATCTAAAACTATTACAATATATTATTTGTTCAAATACTCATTACGATCAAAATAGGATTTGGTAGAGTTGTCCGGGCCCAAAACCCATTTAAATCACGATTTAGAGCAAGTAATTTTTACAAGGACTTAGGGCTTGCGCGAGGGTGAGTTTTAAGTGTTGTTGCAGCTCAAAATGAGTCCCCTACGAATTATATTAATGTATTATATGTTCGAATACTGATTTGTGATCACAACAACTTTGCTAGACTCACTTCGGAGCCAAAATAACATTTTAGAGGCTCGATTTGGGCAAACTAGTTACAAGGACTTGGTTTTTGCTTGTGACATGAGTTTTTAAGTGTTATTGGAGCTCGAATGAGTCCTAAGACTTATTATATAATATTATATTAAAATACTCATTGGGACCTAATCCTTCGCTAGATTCCTTGGGAATAAAACCATCTATAGACTCGATTTAGAAATAAAACTAGTTACTAAGACTTAGTTTTAACGCAGTGACATATAAGGCTTTTAGAGCTCGAACGAGTATCTAAAAAGACTTATTACAATATATTATTTGTTCAAATACTCATTTACGATCAAAATAAGTTTGGTAGAGTTGCTTGAGCCAAAAACCCATTTAAATCACGATTTAGGCAAAAACTGAATTGTACAGGACTTAGTTTTTACTTGAGGAGTGAATTTTAAGTGTTGTTGCGGCTCAAAGATGAGTCCCTACGAATTATATTAATGTATTATATATTTCAAATACTGATTTGTAATCCTAACAACTTTCCATAAGTCACATCGGAGCCAAAATACCCATTTTAGGAGCTCGATTTGAGCAAACTAGTTACAAGGACTTAGTTTTTGCATAGCGTGAGTTTTAAGTATTTATTTGGGCTCAAATGAGTCCCCTCACGACTTATATAATATTATGTTAAAATACACACATTTAGGACCTAATCAGCAGCTAGATTCACTTCGGGCCAAAAACCATCTATGGAGCTAGAATTTAAGGCAAAACTAGTTACAAAGAGACTTAGTTTTCTTAGTATTATGTCGGGCTTTCGAGTTCAAGCAGTATCTAAGGCTTATTACAATATATTATATGTTCAAATACTCACCCGATCAAAATAAGTTTGGTAGAGTTTGGCAGACCCCAAAAGCCGTTTAAACTCGATTTAGGCAAAACTAGTTACAAGGACTTAGTTTTTATGTGGTGAGTTTTTAAGTGTTGTTGCAGCTCAAATGAGTCCCTACGAATTATATTAATGTATTATATGTTCAAATACTGATTTGTGATCCACAGCAACTTTGTTAGAGTCACTTGGAGCCAAATAACCATTTTGGGGGCTCGATTTAGGCAAACTAGTTGCAAGGACTTGAACTTTTCTTGCTGACGTGAGTTTTAAGTGTTATTTGGAGCTCTTATTGAGTCCCTAAGACTTATTATATAATATTATATTAAAATACACATTTAGGACCTAATCCCTTAGCTAGATTCACTTGGAGCAAAACATCTATAGACTCGATTTAGGCAAAACTAGTTACAAAGACTTAGTTTTTGCGCAGTGACCTTATAAAAGGCTTTTTGGAGCTCGAGCAGTATCTAAGGCTTATTACAATATATTATTTGTTCAAATACTCATTTACGATCAAAATAAGTTTGTTAGATTTGCTTAGAACCCAAAAAACCCGTCTAAATCTCGATTTAGAGCAAAACTGGATACAAAGGACTTAGTTTTTGCGAGGTGAGTTTTTAAGTATTGTTGCAGCTCAAAATGAGTCCCTACGAATTATATTAATGTATTATATGTTCAAATGCTGATTTGCCGATCACACCAAAAACTTTGCTAAGTCGCCCGAAGACCAAAATAACCATTTTGGGGCTGATTTAGGCAAACTAGTTACCAGGACTTAGTTTTTGTGTGACGTGATTTTAAGGGTGTTGTTGGAGCTCAAGTAATGAGTCCCTAAGACTTAATATATAATATTATATTAAAATACACATTTAGGACCTAATCAACCGCTAGATTCACTTGGGCAAAAACCATCCTATGAGCCTGGATTTCCGTAAAACTAGTTACAAAGACTTAGTTTTCATGGCAGTATTCTATAGAAGAGCTGGGAGCTCCAAACAGTATCTAAGGCTTATTACAATATATTATTTGTTCAAATACTCATTCCCGATCAAAAAATGAGTTTGGTAGAATTTGCTTGAGAGCCTAAACCCATTTAAATCACGATTTAAAGCAAAACTAGTTACAGGGACTTAGTTTTTAACGCGAGGTGAGTTACAAGTGTTATTGCAGCTCAAAATGAGTTCAATTATATTAATGTATTTTATGTTCAATATTGATTTGTGATCCAACAACTTTGCTAGACTCGCAGAGAAAATAACCATTTTAGGGCTCGATTTAGGCAAACTAGTTACAAGGACTTGAGATTTTTGCTTGCAGTGAGTTTTAAGTGTTGTTGGAGCTCAAATAAGTTCCTAAGACTTATTATATAATATTATATTAAAATACACATTTTAGGACCTAATCAACCCAGCTAGGGTCGCCGGGCCCGAAGCCATTATAGGAGCTGGTTAGAGGCAAAACTAGTTACAAAGACTTAGTTTTTTTGCGCCGTGACCTTATAAGGCTTTTGGAGTTCCAACAGTATCTAAGGCTTATTACAATATATTATATGTTCAAATACTCATTTACGATCAAAATAAGTTTGGTAGAGTTGGCTTGGGCCCAAAAACCCCGTTTAAATCTCGGTTAAGCCAAAACTAGTTACAAGGACTTAGTTTTCCCGAGGTGAGTTTTAAGTGTTGTTGCAGCTCAAATGAGTCCCCTACAAATTATATTAATGTATTATATGTTCAAATACTGATTTGTGATCACAACAACTTTGCTAAGTCACTTGGGCCAAAATAACCATTTGAACTCGATTTAAACAAACTATATTGGGTCTTAGGTTTTGCGCGTGAGTTTTAAGTGTTGTTGGAGCTCAAAGTAGTCCCCTAAGACTTATTATATAATATTTTATTAAAATACACATTTAGGACCTCATCAACCGCTAGATTCACTTGGGCCAAAACCATCTATATGGAGCTCGATTTAGGCAAAACTAGTTACAGAGAGCTTAGTTTTTTCATGGCTAAGTAGTATAAGGCTTTTGGAGCTCAAGCGAGTATCTAAGGCTTATTGCAATATATTATTTGTTCAAATACTCATTTCTACGATCGAAATAGGTTTGGTAGAGTTGTCCGAACCCCAAAAAACCGTCTAAATCTCGATTTAGAGGCAAAACTAGATCTGAGGACTTAGTTACTGCGCGGTGAGTTTTTAAGTGTTATTGCAGCTCAAGAAAATGAGTCCCTACGAATTTTTTTAATGTATTATATATGTTCAAATACTGATTTGTGATCACAACAGCTTTGCTAGAGTCACTTCGAGCCAAAATAACCATTTTAGGGCTCGATTTAGGCAAACTAGTTACAAGGACTTAGTTTTTATGTGACGTGTGAGTTTTAAGTGTTATTGGAGCTCAAAATAAGTCCACCAAGCCTTATTATATAATATTATATTAAAAAAATACACATTTAGGACCTAAATGCCTTCGCTAGATTCCTTGAGCCAAACCATCTATAGACCGATTTAGGCCAAAACTAGTTACAAGAGACTCGTTTTTGCGCGAAGTGAACCTTATAAGACTTTAGGCTCAAGCGAGTATCTGAGCTTATTACAGCTATTATTTGTTCAAATACTCATTTACGATCAAAATAAGTTTGGTAGAGTTGTGGGAGCCCAAAAAACATTTAAATCACGATTTAGGCAAACTAGTTACAAGGACTTGGATTTTGCGCGAGGTGAGTTTTTAAGTGTTGTTGCGGCTCAAAATGAGTCCCTCTACAATTGTTAATGTATTATATGTTCAAATGCTGATTTGTGATCACAACAACACCACTCGACTCACTTGGAGCCAAAATAACCATTTTAGGGCTCGATTTGAGCAAACTAGTTACCAGGACTTAGTTTTTTAGCGTGAGTTTTAAGAAAGTGTTTTTTAAGGCTCAAAGTAAATTACTAAGACTTATTATATAATATTATATTAAAATACGCATTTAGGACCTAATCAGCAATAGATTCCCTTGGAATAAAGAGCATCTATAGACTCGAATTTGACAAAACTAGTTACAAAGACTTAGTTTTTGCGCGAAGTGACCTTATAAGCTTTTTGGAGCTCAAGCGAGTATCTGAAGCTTAATACAATATATTATTTGTTCAAATGCTCATTTACGATCAAAATAAGTTTGGTAGAGTTGCTTGAACCAAAAAACCCGTCTAAATCTCGATTTGAGCAAAACTAATTACAGGGACCTTGGTTTTGCGAGTGAAGCGAGAGGAGCGCATAAGGACCTAGATGACAATAGTAAATCTACCAAATTTATTCGGGGAAAAATTTTCTATTTTTTTTGCGTGAGTTTTAAGTGTTGTTTGAATTCAGAATGAGTGGTAAGACTTATTATATAATATTATATTAAATACACGTTAGGATCTAATCAACTTATTTCGTTCCTGCGAGCCAAAACCATCTGTAGACTGATTTGAGCAAAACTAGTTACAAAGACTTAGATTTTGCGCAGTGACCTTATAATGCTTTTGGGCTCCAAGCAGGTATCTAAGGCTTATTACAATATATTATATGTTCAAATACTCATTCTACGATCAAATAAGTTTGGTAGAGTTGTAGGACCCCAAAACCCGATTAAATCTCGAGTTAGGCAAAACTAATTACAAGGACTTAGTTTTTGCGCGAGGTGATTTTAAGTGTTTATGAGCTGAAATGAGTCTCTACGAATTCTATTAATGTATTATATGTTCAATACGGATTTGTGATCATGACTTTGCTAGAGTCACTTGAGATAAAATGCCATTTTAAGACTCGATTCGGGCAAACCTGAATTACAGGATTTAGTTTTTCTTCACGTGAGTTTTAAGTGTGTTTGGAGCTCAAATGAGTCCCTAAGACTATTATATAATATTATATTAAAATACACTTTAGGATCTTATTAACCGCTAGATTCCCTTGGGCAAAGCCATCTATGGACTAAATTTAGGCAAACTATTTAAAAAGACTTAGTTACTACGCGAAGTGACCTTATAAGGCTTTTTGGGCTCAAAGAGTATCTGAAGCTTATTACAGTCTATTATTTGTTCAAATACTGTTTTACGATCAAAATAAGTTTGGTAGAGTTGCTTGAACAAAAACAGTTTAAATCTAAGTTTAAGCAAAACTAGTTACCAGGACTTAGTACCGCGAGGTGATTTTAAGTGTTGTTGCAGCTCAAAATGAGTCCCCCCGAATTATATTAATGTATTATATGTTCAAATACTGATTTGTTCACTATGACTTTATAGAGTCACTTGAATCAATATAGCCATTTTAGGGCTCGATTTAGGCAAACTAGTTATAAGGATTTAGTTTTTACGCGTGAGTTTTAAGTGTTGTTGAAGCTTAAATGAGTCCCTAAGACTTATTATATAATATTATATTAAAATACACATTTAGGATCTAATCAACTTTGCTAGATTCCTGGGAGCCAAAGCCATCTATAGACTCGATTTAAGCAAAACTAGTTATAAAGACTTAGTTTTTGAAAGTGACCTTATAAGGCTTTTGGAGTTCCAACCAGTATCTAAGGCTTATTACAATATATTATATGTTCAAATACTGTTTTCCGATCAAAATAAGTTTGGCGTAGAATTGCTTGAATACAAAACCCGTTTAAATCTCGATTTGGGAAAACAAGTTCTCAGGACTTAGTTTTTGCGCGGTGAGTTTTAAGTGTTGTTGCAGCTCAAAATGAGTCCCTACAGATTATATTAATGTATTATATGTTCAAATATTTGATTTGTAATCACAATGACTTTGCTAGAGTCACTTGGATCCAAATACCCAGTTTAGGGCTCGATTGTTGACAAAATAGTTACAAGGACTTAGTTTTTTGTGACGTGAGTTTTAAGTGTTGTTTGAGTTCAAAATGAGTCCCTGAGACTTATTATATAATATTATATTAAAATACACATTTAGGATCTAATCAACTTCGCTAATTCACTGGAGTAAAAAACCATATATAGACTCGATTTAAGCAAAACTAGTTACAAAGACTTAGTTTTTCAGAAGTAACCTTATAAACTTTTGGAGCTTAAGCGAGTATCTAGGGCTTATTGCAATGTATATTATTTGTTCAAATACTCATTTTGATCAAATAAGTTTGGTAGAGTTGCTTCGCCCAAACACCCCGTTTAAATCTTCGATTTAGGCAAACCAGATTATAGGACTTAGATTTTGCGCGAGGTGAGTTTTAAGAGTTGTTGCAGCTCAAATGAGTCCCTACAATTATATTAATGTATTATATGTTCAAATACTGATTTGTGATCACAGCAACTTTTCTAGAGTCCTTCGAGCCAATATACATTTTAGAACACATTTAGGCAAACTAGTTATCAGGATCTAGTTTTTGGGCTGTGAGTTTTACTTGTTATTTGAGCTCAAGTGAGTCCCTAAGACTTATTATATAATATAATATTAAAATTTACATTTAGGATCAAATCAACTTTTCTAGTTGACCGGATCAAAAGTCATCTATGGACTGGAATTAGGCAAACTAGTTACAAAGACTTAGTTTCTTGTGAAGTGACCTTATAAAACTTTTGGAGCTCCAGCCAGTATCTAAGGCTTATTACAATATATTATTTGTTCAAATGGTCATTATCTGATCAAAATAAGTTTGGTAGAGTTGCTTGACCCAAAACCCGTTTAAATCTCGAGTTTTAGGCAAAACTAGTTACAAGGACTTAGTTTTTGCGCGAGGTGAGTTTTGAGTGTTGTTGCGTCAAAATGAGTCCCTACGAATTATATTAATGTATTATATGTTCAATCCTGATTTGTGATCACAACAACTTTGTAGAGTCACTTGGGCCAAAATACCATTTTAGGGCTCGATTTAAGCAAACTAGTTACAAGGACTTGGTTTTTTGGGCGTGTGGTTTAAGTGTTGTTTGAGCTCGAAATGAGTCCCTAAGACTTATTATGAATATTATATTAAAATACACATTTAGGACCTAATCAACAGCTTGATTCACTTGAGTAAAAACCGTCTGTAGACTCGATTTAGGCAAAACTAGTTACAAAGACTTAGTTTTTGCAAGTGACATAAGGCTTTTGGAGCTCCTTGAGTATGTGAGCTTATTACAATATATTATTTGTTCAATACTAATTAACGATCAAAATAAGTTTGTTAGAGTTGCTTGGAGCCAAAAACCCGTTTAAATCTCGATTTAGGCAAACTAGTTACAAGGACTTAGTTTTTGCGCAAGGTGAGTTTTAAGTATTGTTGCTGCTCAAAAGGAGTCCTTCTGAATTATATTAATGTATTATATGTTCATCCTTTGATTTGCAATCACTTTAACTTTGCTAAGGAGTCACTTGGCGTTAATCTACCCCATTTTAGGACCTCTGATTTGGGCAAACATAGTTATAGGGACTTAGTTTTTGGCGGCGTGAGTTTTCAAGAGTATACTGTTTGGGCTCAAAATGAGTCCTAAGACTTATTATCTGATATTATATTAAATTACACATTTAGGACCTAATCAACTTCGCTAGATTCCTTGGGCCAAAACCATCTATAGCTCGATTTAGGTAAAATAATTTACAAAGACTTAGATTTTTTTGAAGCACCTTATAAGGCTTTTGGAGCTCCCGGAGTATCTAGGGCTTATTACAATATATTATTTGTTCAAATACTCGTTACGATCAACATAAATTTGGTAGGATTTACTCGAACCAAAAAACCGTTTAAATCTCGATTTAGGCAAAACTAGTTGCAAGGACTGAGTTTTTGCGAGGTGATTTTAAGTATTTTTTCTGTCAAAATGGGTCCCTAAAAATTATATTAATGTATTATATGTTCAAATACGATTAGCAATCCCCAACAACTTTGCTAGAGTCACTAATACAAAATATCCATTTTAGGGCTCGATTTAGGCAAACTAGTTACCAGAATTTAGTTTTTGCATGACGTGATTTTTAAGTGTTGTTTGAGCTGAAAATGAGTCCCTAAGACATTTATAATATTATATTAAAAGGCACATTTAGGATCTAATCAACTTCGCTGGAGTCACTTGAGCCAAAAACCATCTATAGACTCGATTTGGGCAAACTAGTTACAAAGACTTAGTTTTTGAGAAGTGACTTTATAAGGCTTTTGGAGCTCAAAAGTATCAATGTTATTACAATATATTATTTGTTCAAATACTCATTTCCCGATCAAAATAAGTTTGGTAGAGTTGCTTGAAGCCAAAAACCCGTTTAAATCTGGATTTAGGCAAACTAGTTACAAGGACTTAGTTTTAGCGAGGTGAGTTTTTAAGTGTTGTTAGAGCTCAAAATGGAGTCCCTACGAATTATATTAATGTATTATATGTTCAAATACTGATTTGAAAGTCACAACAACTTTGCTAGAAGTCACTTGGAGTAAATACCCATTTTAGGGCTCGATTTAGGCAAACTAGTTACAAGAATTTAGTTTTTTCGCTTGAGTGTTTAAGTGTTGTTTGAGCTCAAAATGAGTCTCTAAGACTTATTATATAATATTTTATATTAAAATACACTTTAGGATTTAATCAACTTGCTAGATTATGGCCGAAACCATCTTATAGACTGGATTTAGGCAAAACTAGTTACAAGGACTTAGTTTTGCGCGAAGTGACCTTATAAGTTTGGAGCTCCAAAGAGTATCTAAGGCTTATTACAATATATTATTTGTTCAAATACTCATGTGTGATCAACATAAGTTTGGTAGAGTTGCTTGGGCCAAAAACCCGTTTAAATCTCGATTTAGGCAAACTGATTACAAGGACTTAGTTTATGTGAGGTGAGTTTTAGAGGTATTGTTGCAGCTCAAATGAGTCCTTTTCTACGAATTATATTAATGTATTATATGTTCAAATACTGATTTGTAGTCACAACAACTTTTCTAGAATCGTCGGAGCCAAAATACCCATTTTAGGGCTCGGTTGAGGCAAACTAGTTATAAGGACTTAGTTTTTTGTACGAGTGAGTTTTAAGTGTTGTTGTAGCTCAAAATGAGTCCCAAGACTTATTATATAATATTGTAGTAGAATACACATTTAGGACCTAATCCTTGCTGGATTCACTTGAGCCAAAGCCATCTATAAACTCGATTTAGGCAAAACTAATTACAAAGACTTAATTTTTTAGATAGTGACCTTATAAGGCTTTTGGAGCTCAAACAGTATCTAAGGCTTATTACAATATATTATTTGTTCAAATACTCATTTACGATCAAAATAAGTTTGATGAGTTACTTGAGCCAAAACCCGTTTAAATCTCGATTTAGGCAAAACTAGTTACAAGAACTTTAGTTTTTGCGCTAGGTGAGTTTTATGTATTGTTGCATCTCAAAATGAGTCCCTAATTCTATTAATATATTATATGTTCAAATACTAATTTGTAATCATACAACTTTGCTAAGTCACCTGGGCCAAAATACCCATTTAGGGCTCGGTTTAGGCAAACTAGTTATCAGGACTTAGTTTTTGCACGTGAGTTTTAAGTGTTGTTGGAGCTCAGTATGAGTCCCTAAGACTTATTATATAGTCTTATATTAAAATACACATTTAGGACCTAATCAACCGCTAGATTCCTTGGGCCAAAACCATCTATAGACTCGATTTAGGCAAACTAGTTACAAAGACTTAGTTTTTGCGAAGTGACCTTATAGGCTTTTGGAACTCGACGAAGTATCTAAGGCTTATTACAATATATTATTTGTTCAAATAGTCATTAACGATCAAAATAAGTTTGGAAGAGTTGCTGACCCAAAAAAACCGTTTAAATCGCGATTTAAAAAATATGAAACTGAGTTACAAGGACTTTAGTTTTTGCGCGGGTGATTTTTAAATGTTGTTGCAGCTCAAAAGAGTCCCTACGAATTATATTAATGTATTATATGTTCAAATACTGATTTGTGATCACAACATCTTTACTAGATCTGTAGGGCAAATACCCATTTTAGGGCTCGATTTAGGCAAATTAGTTACAAAAAATTTAGTTTTTTGCGCGACGTGAGTTTTAAGTGTTGTTTGAGCTCAAGTGAGTCCCTAAGACTTATTATATAATATTATATTAAAATGCAAATTTAGGATCTAATCAACTTTGCTGGATTCACTTGAGCCAAAACCATCTATAGACTCGATTTAGAGTAAAACTAATTTACAAGACTTAGTTTTTGCAGAAGTGACCTTATAAGGCTTTTGGAGCTCCAAGCGAGTGTGTAAGGCTTATTACAATATATTATTTGTTCAAATACTCATTTCGATCAAAATAAGTTTGGTGATTGCTTGGAGCCAAAAAACCCGTTTAAATCTCGATTTAGGCAAAACTAGTTAAAGGACTTAGTTTTTGTATGGTGGTTTTTAAGTGTTGTTGCAGCTCAAGCCCAGGTCCCTACGAGAATTATATTAATGTATTATATGTTCAAATACTGATTTTTAAGTCCAACAACTTTTCTAGAGTCACTTAAGTCAAAATAACCATTTAGAGAACGATTTAGGCAAACTAGTTACAAGGACTTAGTTTTTGCGACGTGAGTGTTTAAGTATAGTTGGAGCTCAAAATGAGTCCCTAAGACTTGACAACATAATATAATATTAAAATTTACATTTAGGACCTAATCAACTTCGCTAGATTCATGAACCAAAACATCTATAGACACAAATTTAGGCAAAACTAGTTACAAAGACTTAGTTTTTCCTAGTGACCTTATAAGGCTTTTTGGAGCTCCAAGCGAGTATCCTAAGGCTTATTACAGTATATTATTTGTTCAAATACTCATTCACGATCAAAATAAGTTTGGTAGAGTTGGTAGGAGCCCAAAAACCCCGTTTAAATCTCGATTTAGGCAAAACTAATTACCAGGACTTAGTTTTTCCTTGTGAGGAGTGAGGATTTTAGGTATTGTTGCAGCTCAAAATGAGTCCCCTCCAATTATATTAATGTATTATATGTTCAAATACTGATTTGTGATCACAACAACTTTTGCTAGAAGTCACATCGGCGCCAAAATACCATTTTTAGGGCCGATTTAAATAAAAAGTGATTCTGAGAACTTAGTTTTCTTGTGACGTGAGTTTTTAAGTGTTATTGGAGCTCAAATGATCCCTAAGACTTATTATATAATATTATATTAAAATACACATTTAGGACCTAATCAACCGCTAGATTCCTTGAATAAAACCATCCTATGTAGACTTAGATTTAGGCAAAACTAGTTGCAAAGGCTTGGTTTTTCCTTGTAGTGACCTTATAAGGCTTTTTGGAGCTCAACGAGTATCTAAGGCTTATTACAATATATTATTTGTTCAAATACTCATTCTGATCAAAATAAGTTTGGTAGAGTTGTGGAGCCCAAAACCCGTTTAAATCTGCGATTTCGGCAAAACTAATTCTAGGACTTGGTTTCAACGGTGATTTTTAAGTGTTGTTGCAGCTCAAAATGAGTAATTATATTAATGTATTATATGTTCAAATACTGATTTGTAAATCACATGGACTTTTCTGGAAGTCACTTGGAGTCAAGCCGCCATTTGGAGCTCGATGTGGCAAACTAGTTCTCAGGACCCTAGTTTTTGCGCGGCCTTGAGTTTTAAGTGTTGAGGCTCAAAATGAGTCCCTAAGACTTATTATATAATATAATATTAAAATACACATTTGGGACCTAATCAACCCCAGCTAGATTTCCTTGGAGCCAAACCATCTATAGACTACGATTTAGGCAAATTTAGTTACAAAAGACTTAGTTTTCCCCAGTGACCTTATATAGCTTTTGGAGCTCAACGGGTATCTAAGGCTTATTACAATATATTATTTGTTCAAATACTCATTTCTGATCAAAATAAGTTTAGTAAATTGCTTGAACCCAAAAGCCCGTTTTAAATCTGATTTAGGCAAAACTAGTTACAGAACTTAGTTTTTGCGCGAGGTGAGTTTTAAGTGTTGTTGCAGCTCAAAATGATCCCCTACAGATTATATTTAATGTATTATATGTTCAAATACTAATTTGTAGTCACAACAACTTTGCTTTAAGTCATAGGAATTAATGCTGCATTTTGGGGCTCGATTTAGGCAGAACTAGTTACCAGGACTTAGTTTTTGCGCTATTTGAGTTTTAAGTGTTGTTGGAGCTCAAATGAGTCCCTAAGACTTATTATATAATATTATATTAAAATACACATTTAAGGATTCTAATCAACTTCCTTCAAATTCACTTGAACCAAAGCATCTGACTCCGATTTAGGCTAAACTGAATTTACAAAGACTTGATTTTGCGTGTACCCTGCAGAGCTTTGGAGCTCCAAACGAGTATGTAAGGCTTATTGCAATATATTATTTATTAAAATACTCATTTACGATCAAAATAAGTTTTGGTAAATTTGCTTAGAAGCCAAAACCCGTTTAAATCTCGATTTGAAGCCAAAACTAGTTACAAGGACTTAGTTTTTGCGCGGTGAGTTTTAGGTGTTGTTGCAGCTCAATGAGTCCCCTACGAAGATTATATTAATGTATTATATGTTCAAATACTGATTTGTGATCCTATTAACATCTTGCTAGAGTCACATCGGCGCCAATGCCCAGGCACCCAGGGCTCAGTTGCGACAAACTAGTTACAAGGACTTGATTTTCTTGTGACGTGAGTTTTAAGTGTTGTTGGAGCTCAAAATGAATTCCTAGGGCTTATTATATAATATTATATTAAAATACACATTTTAGGACCTAATCAACCGCTGAATTCACTTGGAGCCAAAAACCATCTATAGACTAGATTTAGGCAAAACTAGTACGAAGACTTAGTTTTTACGCAGTGACCTTATAAGGCTTTTTGGAGCTCAAGCAGTATCTAAGGCTTATTACAATATATTGTTTGTTCAAATACTCATTAATAACAAAATAAGTTTGGTAGAGTTGCTTAGACCAAAAAACCCGTTTAAATCTCGATTTGAAGCAAAACTAATTCACAAGGACTTAGTTTTTGCGAGAGGTGAGTTTTAAGTGTTGTTGCAGCTCAGAAATGAGTCCCTCCTGATTATATTAATGTATTATATGTTCAAATACTGATTTTATGATCACAGCAACTTTGCAAAAGTCGCCAGGTCAAAATAACCATTTTAGGGCTCGATTTAGGCAAACTAGTTACAAGGACTTAGTTTTTACTTGCTTGACTGAGTGTTTAAGTGTAGTTGGAGCTCAAAATTAGTCCCTAAGACTTATTATATAATATAATATTAAAATACACATTTAGGACCTAATCAACCGCTAGATTCACTTGGAGCCAAAGCCATCTATGGGCCTAGGTTAAGAATGAAAAACTAATTTACAAAGACTTAGTTTTTAAGTGACCTTATAAGGCTTTGGAGCTCCAAACGAGTATCTAAGGCCAATACAATATATTATTTGTAGTACCATTTACGATCAAAATAAGTTTGGTAGAGTTGCTTCGGGCCAAAAAACCCGTTTAAATCTCGATTTAGGCAAACTGAATTACAAGGACTTAGTTTTTTTGCGCGAGGTAGAGTTTTAGTTGTTGCAGCTCAAAATGAGTCCCTGAATTATATTAATGCTTATTATATGTTCAAAATCCTGATTTAAGTCACAACATCTTTGCTAGAGGAGTCACATCCCATTTTAGAGGCTCGATTTGGGCAAACTAGTTACAAAAGGACTTAGTTTTTGCGACGTAGTTTCAGTGTTATTGGAGCTCAAAATGAGTCCTAAGACTTATTATATAATATTATATTAAAATACACATTTAGGACTAATCAGCAGCTAGATTATGGAGCCAAAAACTATCTATAGACCGATTTAGGCAAAACTAGTTACAAAAACTTAGTTTTTGAAAGTGACTCTATAAGGCTTTTGGAGCTCCAAGCGAGTATCTAAGGCTTATTACAATATATTATTTGTTCAAATACTCATTCACGATCAAAATAAGTTTGGTAGGGGATTTGCTTGGAGCCAAAGCCCGTTTAAATCTCGATTTAGGCAAAACTAGTTACAAGGACTTAGTTTTTGCGCGCGGTGAGTTTTAAGTGTTGTTGCAGCTCAAAATGAGTCTGGATTATATTAATGTATTATATGTTCAAATACTGATTTGCCAGTCACAACAACTTTGCTAGGAAGTCACATCGGCGCTTAAATACCCATTTAGGGCTCGATTTAGGCAAACTAGTTACAGGACTTGGTTTTTTCTTTGTGACATTGAGTTTTAGTGTTGTTGGAGCTCAAAATGAGTCCTAAGACTTATTATATATTATATTAAAAATACCCATTTAGGACCTATTTCCCAACCCCGCTGGGTGCACTTCGAGCCAAAAAAGCCGTCGAGGCTCGGTTAGGCAAAATTAGTTTACAAAAGGGCTTAGTTTTTACTTGCTGAGAAGTGACTTATATAAAGAGCTTTTGGAGCTCCAAACGAGTATCTCGGGCTTATTACAATATATTATTTGTTCAAATACTCATTTGATCAAAATAAGTTTGGTAGGGATTTGTGAACCCAAAACCCCGTTTAAATCTCTGATTTAGGCAGGCTAGTTACAAGGACTTAGTTTTTCCACGTGGTGAGTTTTTAAGTGTTGTTGCGGCTCAAAATGAGTCCCTATGAATTATATTAATGTATTATATGTTCAAATACTGATTTATGATCACAACAACTTTTCTGAAGTCTCTTGGCAGTCAAAATAACCATTTAGGGCTCGATTTAGGCAAACTAGTTACAAAGGACTTAGTTTTTGCGCGACGTGAGTGTTTAAGTGTTGTTAGACTCAAATGAGTCCTAAGACTTATTATATAATATAATATTAAAATTAACATTTAGGACCTAATCAACCCATGAATTCCTTGGAGCCAAAAACCATCTATGTTCAGTTGGGCAAAACTAGTTTACAAAGAGACTTGGATTTTGCGCGAAGTAAACATATAAGGCTTTGGAGCTTAAGCGAGTATGTAAGACTTATTACAATATATTATTTGTTCAAATATATTTACGATCAAAATAAGTTTAGTAGAGTTGCTTGAACCCAAAAACCCGTGTAA
>CM030875.1:1710544-1712252 GCA_018132145.1 Boehmeria nivea var. tenacissima | reverse complement strand
GACTAAGTGATTTGTGGAAAGGGGGTTTGCTAAAATCGACCTATTTTTGAAAAGAGAGGTTCGCTAAAATTAATATAGGGATGAAAAGTGAGCTTTTTGGGGCCGGGGGTTGTGACCTTTGTGCAACCCATCGCACCACGGGTCGTTTCCTACGTGGGATGTTGGTCGAAACTTTGTTTCGAAGCTAATTGTTCCGAAAGAATTCATGAATACCTTGTAGTCGAACTTTGACAAGTGAACGATATCGAACTAGCTCGTACATGTTTGCAAGCTTCTTGTTGAAAAATAATCACACAAATGTTTCCCATCAAACAAAGAGTGGTAAAACAAGAAAAAATAAAGTGGTGCACATGTTTTGCACTAAGTTGTGCACTGTGTGGGGCAAAGTGGTGCAACGTGTGCGGCAAAATGCGGCAAAACGGCATTCACGAAAAGTTTTCCGAGCATTTTTTGTTGTTTTGGATTGGGCACGACCAAATTAATGCATATATGACTAAAGGATGAAGTGGGTTAAGTTTCATGATTTTTGGACACCAAAAAGTATTTTCCGTGAATTATTGTAATTTTAGAAGGAAAAAAATATTAAAAATATTAAAAGTGGTCAAAAAATTTTTAATTTTTTTCTGGTGATACTAGACCTTATAGAGAGCTTATATCCAAAAAATCTCGTGAAAATACCTTAAGATGAATTTTTTAGACCCCTTATGTCTCCTCGCAAAAAACCATGTTCACTGGTGGAACAATGGAAAAAGTCAAATAAGCTCTTTAGGGGGGTAGTGCTCCTCTGCCTTGGGCATGCCTTGGGCAGGTTGGCACGCTGGTGGGCGCCCTCCTCGGCCACGCTAGGCCACGCCCCCACCCACTCCCGCCCACCTTGCGTGGGAGGGGTGGGCGGGCGTGCCGGCGACCGCCGCCGGCCCACCGCCGCCACCGCCGGCCGCCGGAGACAATTTTCCGGCGACTTTTCCGGCGTGGCGTGCCGAGCTCGCCTTTGCCTTCCCGACTCCCCCAAGGCAATGGTTGTGCTCGGCTTGGTCCCTCGGGTAGCCTCGGATTTAAAAGGGGGAGCGCTCGCGGTGTTCGACGCGGCTTGTTGCTGCCGAGAACGCCGCGGGTGTGGGTTGATGTTGGCCCGTGCTGCTTTCACCATTTTCCCCCCGTGGTGATGGTGGTGCGGGCCGACTTGTCCCGAATCGAGGGGGGAATAGGGCGATGATACCTAAGGCCGATGCGGCACTTCGGTGCTGCGGTAAGCTGAGGGCGAGCTCTTGTTGGAGACGGATTCACGGGGTGTTTGAGGCGGCTTGTTGCTGCCATGAGCACCCCGTGCGTGGGTTATAGAACGTTGGCCCGTGCTGCTTTCACCATTTTTTCCCCCCGTGGTGTTGGTGGTGCGGGCCGACTTGTCCCGAATCGAGGGGGGAAATAGAGTGATACCTAAGGCCGATGCGGCACTACGGTGCTGCGGTAAGCTGAGGGCGAGCTCTTGTTGGAGACGGATTCACGGGGTGTTTGAGGCGGCTTGTTGCTGCCATGAGCACCCCGTGCGTGGGTTATAGAACGTTGGCCCGTGCTGCTTTCACCATTTTTTCCCCCCGTGGTGTTGGTGGTGCGGGCCGACTTGTCCCGAATCGAGGGGGGAAATAGAGTGATACCTAAGGCCGATGCGGCACTTCGGTGCTGCGGTAAGCTGAGGGCGAGCTCTTGT
>CM030875.1:1690544-1705544 GCA_018132145.1 Boehmeria nivea var. tenacissima | reverse complement strand
GAGCGAGTTCTGTCGGGTAAAGCCAATGATTAGAGGCATCGGGCGCAGCGCCTCGGCCTATTCTCAAACTTTAAATAGGTAGGGCCAGGCGCGGCTGCTTTGTTGAGCCGCGCCCGGAATCGAGAGCTCCAAGTGGGCCATTTCGGTAAGCGGCGGCGCGTGCGGGATGAGCCGGAGGCCGGGTTACGGTGCCGGCTGCGCGCTAACCTAGAACCCCAAAGGGTGTTGGTGGATTAAGGCAAGCGGGGCGGTGGTCATGGAAGTCGAAATCCGCTAAGGAGTGTGTAACAACTCACTGCCGAATCAACTAGCCCCGAAAATGGATGGCCGACGGCGCGACCTATACCGGCCGTCGGGGCAAGGGCCGGGCCCGATGAGTAGGAGGCGCGGCGGTCATTTGCAAAACCTAGGGCGCGCGAGCCGGCGGGGGGCGGCCGTCGGTGCGAGATCTTGGTGGTAGTAGCAAATATTCAAATGAGAACTTTGAAGGCCGAAGAGGGAAAGGTTCCATGTGAGCGGCACTTGCACATGGGTTGGTCGATCCTAAGAGGCAGGGAAGCCCGTCCGAGGCGCGCCCAGCCGCGAGCCGAAAGGAATCGGGTTAAAATTCCGAGCCGGGGCGTGGCGGTGGCGGCAGCGTTAGGGAGTCGGAGGCGTCGGCGGGGGCCTCGGGAAGAGTTATCTTTAACATTTAACCAGCCCGCCCCCACTGGAAGCAGCTCAGCCGGAGGTAGGGTCAGCCCAGCTGGAAGAGCACCGCACGTCGCGCGGTGTCAGTGCGCCGCGGCCCTTGAAAATCCGGGAGGACCGAGTGCCTCCACGCCCGGTCGTACTCATAGCCGCATCGGGTCTCAAGGTGAGCAGGCCTGCAGTCGATGGAACAATGTAGGCAAGGGAAGTCGGCAAAATGGATCCGTAACCTCGGGAAAAGGATTGGCTCGAGAGCTGGGCACGGGGTCCCTATCCCGAACCCGTCAGCTGTCGGCGGACTGCTCAGCTGCTCCGCGGCGAGGCGGGTCGCCAGCGTGCCGGCGAGGGGCAGTTAGGAGCAGCTTCCTCGAGGGGCCTTCCCAGGCGTTGAGCGGCCAACTCAGGCCGAGTGCGGACAAGGGAATCATTGTTTAATTAAAACAAAGCATTGCGATGGTCTTGCGGATGCTCGCGCAATGTGATTTACGCCGGTGCTGCGAATGTCAAAGTGAAGAAATTCAACCAAGCGCGGGTAAGCGGCGGGAGTAACTATGACTCTCTTAAGGTAGCCAAATGCCTCGTCATCTAATTAGTGCGCGCATGAATGGATTAACGAGATTCCCACTTGTCCTGTCTACTATCGGCGAAACCGACCAAGGAGCGGGCTCGGCGGAATCGGCGGGAAAAAGACCTGTTGAGCTTGACTCTAGTCCGGCTTTGTGAAATGACTTGAGAGGTGTAGTATAAGTGGGAGCCCTCGGGCGAAAGTGAAATACCACTACTTTTAACGTTATTTTACTTATTCAAGTGAATCGGAGCGGGGCCATGCCCAGTTTTTGGACAAGGCGCGCTCAGGCGTGCCGATCAGGCGGAAGACATTGTCGGGTGGGGAGTTTGGCTGCGGGCGGCACATCTGTTAAAAGATAACACAGGTGTCTAAGATGAGCTCAGCGAGGAGAAATCTCGTGTGGAACAAAAGGGTAAAAGCTCGTTTGATTCGATTTCGGTCGAATACGAACCGTGAAAGCGTGGCCTATCGATCCTTTAGACCTTGAATTTGAAGCTAGAGGTGTGAAAAAGTTACCGCGGGGATAAGCGGCGTGGCGATAGCGTTCATAAGCGGCGTTGCTTTTTGATCCTTCGATGTCGGCTCTTCCTATCATTGTAGGCGAATTCACCAAGTGTTGGATTGTTCACCCACCAATAGGGAGCGTGGTGGGTTTGACCGTCGTGAGGCGGGTTAGTTTTACCTGCGATGCAGTGTCGCGATAGTAATTCAACCTAGTGCGAGAGGAGCCGTTGATTCGCACAATTGGTCACCGCGCTCGGTTGAAAAGCGAGTGGCGAAACTTCCGTCATATTTGGATTATATTTGAAACGCCTCTAAGTGAGAATCCGGGCTAGAAGCGGCGCGCGCGCCCGCCGCCGTTTGCCCGACCCGCGGTGGGGCCCTTGGCCCCCAAAGGCGCGTGTCGCCCGGCTAAGCCTGCGCAGTGCGGTGGGCGAGCGCGTTGGCGCCTTGAAGTACAATTCCTCCCCGGCGGCGGGTAGAATCCTTTGCGAGCGACTAAGTGCGCGGCGGGGTATTGTAAGTGGCGAGTGGCCTACATTGCCACGATCCCTCGAGATTCACCCCTTTGCCGCCGATTCGTCCTCCCCCCTTCAAAGTCCCTCCCTAAAATTCACATAGTTATGGAAATAGAGGTTGAGAATATCCTTCCTTAACTAAAAATTTTCTAAGTGTTGGTTGAAAATTTTCTAAGTGTTGTTTGGAAAAGCGCGCCTTCCTCTCTGCCCGTGTTAAGCTTTGCCGGCCCGTGTTATGCCTTGCACGGCCGTTCTATCCGCGCCGCCCGCTATGCTCAGCGACCGCTCCGTGCTAAGCTTTAGAACGGCCCGTGTTATGCCTTGGCCTGCCCGTTCTATGCCTTGCCAGCCCTGCACTAAGCCTCGGGCGCCCGTGCTACGCCTTAGCAAAGCCGGCCCGACCCTGCAAGCTTCGGCGCGCGCGCAACGCCCCGCAGCACCTGGCTGCGCGCGCGCTACTGCCGCGCCCTGGCCGCGCGCGCGCGCACGCCGCCGCATGTGGCACTGGCGCGCAAAGCGCGCCCATTGCCGCCTTGCCAGCCTGCGGCGCGCGCCCGCTGCCTTGGCCATGCGCGCGCTGCTGCCGCTTTCAGCCGCCCATGGCGCGCGCAGCGCCGCACTTGCTGCCCATGGCGCGCAGCGCGCAGCCCATGGCCGCGCGCAGCATGGCGCGGCGCAGCCTTGCAGCACATGGCGCGCGCAGCGCTTGGCACAGGGCGCGCGCAGCTGCCCACATGCCGCCCTGGCCGCGCCAGCAGCATGCCGCCCCTGGGCAGCGCGCCCATGGCCGCGCGCAGCTGCCGCACTGCCGCCCATGGGCCGCGCGCAGCTGCCGCGCCGCCCTGGCCGCGCGCTTGCCGCCGCGGCGCTGCGGTGCCGCACATGGGGCCCATGGCGCGCAGGATGCCGCACATGCCGCCATGTGCCGCGCGCAGCCTGGCACATGGCGCCCGCAGCCTTGGCACATGGCGCGCAGCAGCTCGGGCGCCGCAGCCGCCATGCCGCCCTGGCCGCGCGCAGCTGCCCGCATTTTCCGCCATGCCGCGCGCAGGCTGGGCGCCATGGCCCATGCCGCCCATGGCCGCGCGCACTTGCCGCAGCCATGGCCGCGCTGCCGCACTGCCGCCATGGCGCGCGCGCGCTGCCCTTGGCCGCGCATGCCGCCCATGGCCGCGCGCAGCCTTGCCGCACATGCGCGCCAGTTCACGCCCACGCACCCTTCGCACCCGCCCATGCGCGCCACTTCGACCTTGGCCTGTGCCGCAAAGCCCAACAAACAGGCCGCCATGCCGCCCATGGCCGCGCGCAATTGCAGCCAAAAAAAAAAAAAAAAAAAAAAGAACCCCTTAGCACATCGCGCGCAACGCCTGGCACAGCCGCCTGGCCCGCGCGCGCCTAAGCACATGGCCGCGCGCCAGCTGCCGCCACACCGCGCCGCCCGCCGCCTTTGGCCGCGCGCAGTCCCTGGCACATGCACTCGCCCACCATGCCGCGCAAACCCCTTTAGCACCATGGCGCGCGCAGCTGCCGCACATGCCGCCCATGGCCGCGCGCAGCCTTGGCACTCCCGGCGGCTGCCGCCACCGCACCGACGCCCATGGCCGCGCGCAGCTGCGCGCTTGCCGCCCATGGCGCGCGCAGCTCCGCATGCATGCCGCCATGGCCGCGCATGGCTGCCGCCATGCCGCCATGGCCTGTGCGCGCACTGGCGCCTTGGCCCATTGCGCGTGGCCCTGCATGCGCCGCCCATGCATGCCGCCATGGCCGCCCATGGCCGCGCCATGCCAGCGCCTTGGCCGCATGCGCGCCGCAGCCTCCCACTTGGCCGCCCGCGCCGCCCCGCGCGCCCTTGCCATGCTGCCGCCAGCCGCCGCCCGCGCCATGATCCCGCCCAGCGTGCGCGCTTGCCCCGCCTTGCCTTGTGCCAGCCCGCCATGTGCGCGCCTTGCGCCCAGCAGCCGCGCTGCTCCACTAGCGCGCGCCAGCCGTGTCGTGGCATATGAAATGTGTCAAAAATTGACTAAGTGATTTGTGGAAAGGGGGTTTGCTAAAATCGACCTATTTTTAAAAGAGAGGTTCGGTAAAAATAATATAGGGCTTGACAAGTGAGCTTTTTGGGGTGTGGGGACGGGGGATGTTGGTGCCTTTGTGCAACCGCGCAAGCACCACGGAGTTCGTTTTCTGACGTTGGGATGTTGGTCGATAACTTAGTTTGAAGCTAGTGTTCGAAAGAATTCACGAATACCTTGTAGTCGAACTTTGACAAGTGAGCGATATCGAACTAGCTCGTACATGTTTGCAAGCTTCTTGATGAAAAATAATCACACAAATGTTTCCCGTCAAACAAAAGAGTGGTAAAACAAGAAAAAAATAAAGAGTGCACATGTTTTGCACTAAGTTGCACTTGTGTGGGGCAAAGTGGTGCAAGGTGTGCGGCAAAATGCGGCAAAGCGGCATTCACGAAAAGTTTTCGAGCATTTTTGTTGTTTTGGATTGGGCACGACCAAATTAATGCATATATGACTAAAGGATGAAGTGGGTTAAGTTTCATGATTTTGGACACCAAAAAGTATTTACAGTGAATTATTGTAATTTTAGAAGGAAAAAAATATTAAAAATATTAAAAGTGGTCAAAAAAATTTTTAATTTTTTTCTGGTGATACTAGACCTTATAGAGCTTATATCCAAAAAATCTCGTGAAAATACCTTAAGATGAATTTTAGACCCCTTATGTCTCCTCGGAAAAAACCATGTTCCTTTGGTGGGGGAATGGAAAAAAGTCAAATAAGCTCTTTAGGGGGTAGTGCTCCTCTGCCTTGGGCATGCCTTGGGCAGGTTGGCACGCCGGTGGGCGCCCTCTCGGCCACGCTGGGCCACGCCCACCCAGCTCCCGCCCACCTTGCGTGGGAGGGGTGGCGAGCGTGCCGGCGGCCGCCGCCGGCCCGCCGCCGCCACCGCCGGCCGCCGGAGACAATTTCGGCGACTTTCGGCGTGGCATGCCGAGCTCGCCTTGCCTTCCCGACTCCCCCAAGGCAATGGTTGTGCTCGGCTGGTCCCTCGGGTAGCCTCGGATTTAAAGGGGCGCTCGCGGTGTTCGGCCGGCATTCTTTGCGAAGCGCCGCGGGTGTGGGTTGATGTTGGCCCGTCTTGCTTTCCCATTTTCCCCGTGGTGATGGTGGTGCGGGGCGACAGTCCCGGGTCGAGGGGAATAGGCGATGATACCTAAGGCCGATCCGGCGCCGGTCTTTGCGGTAAGGCGGGCGAGCTCTTGTTGGAGGCGGATTCACGGGGTGTTTGAGGCGGCTTGTTGCTGCCATGAGCACCCCGTGCGTGGGTTATAGAACGTTGGCCCGTGCTGCTTTCACCATTTTTTCCCCCCGTGGTGTTGGTGGTGCGGGCCGACTTGTCCCGAATCGAGGGGGGAAATAGAGTGATACCTAAGGCCGATGCGGCACTACGGTGCTGCGGTAAGCTGAGGCGAGCTCTTGTTGGAGACGGATTCACGGGGTGTTTGAGGCGGCTTGTTGCTGCCATGAGCACCCCGTGCGTGGGTTATAGAACGTTGGCCCGTGCTGCTTTCACCATTTTTTCCCCCGTGGTGTTGGTGGTGCGGGCCGACTTGTCCCGAATCGAGGGGGGAAATAGAGTGATACCTAAGGCCGATGCGGCACTACGGTGCTGCGGTAAGCTGAGGGCGAGCTCTTGTTGGAGACGGATTCACGGGGTGTTTGAGGCGGCTTGTTGCTGCCATGAGCACCCGTGCGTGGGTTATAGAACGTTGGCCCGTGCTGCTTTCACCATTTTTTCCCCCCGTGGTGTTGGTGGTGCGGGCCGACTTGTCCCGAATCGAGGGGGGGAAATAGAGTGATACCTAAGGCCGATGCGGCACTACGGTGCTGCGGTAAGCTGAGGGCGAGCTCTTGTTGGAGACGGATTCACGGGGTGTTTGAGGCGGCTTGTTGCTGCCATGAGCACCCCGTGCGTGGGTTATAGAACGTTGGCCCGTGCTGCTTTCACCATTTTTCCCCCCGTGGTGTTGGTGGTGCGGGCCGACTTGTCCCGAATCGAGGGGGGGAAATAGAGTGATACCTAAGGCCGATGCGGCACTACGGTGCTGCGGTAAGCTGAGGGCGAGCTCTTGTTGGAGACGGATTCACGGGGTGTTTTGTGGCGGCTTGTTGCTGCCATGAGCACCCGTGCGTGGGTTATAGAACGTTGGCCCGTGCTGCTTTCACCATTTTTTCCCCCCGTGGTGTTGGTGGTGCGGGCCGACTTGTCCCGAATCGAGGGGGGAAATAGAGTGATACCGAAGGCCGATGCGGCACTACGGGGCTGCGGTAAGCTGAGGGCGAGCTCTTGTTGGAGACGGATTCACGGGGTGTTTGAGGCGGCTTGTTGCTGCCATGAGCACCCCGTGCGTGGGTTATAGAACGTTGGCCCGTGCTGCTTTCACCATTTTTTCCCCCCGTGGTGTTGGTGGTGCGGGCCGACTTGTCCCGAATCGAGGGGGGGAAATAGAGTGATACCTAAGGCCGATGCGGCACTACGGTGCTGCGGTAAGCTGAGGGCGAGCTCTTGTTGGAGACGGATTCACGGGGTGTTTGAGGCGGCTTATTGCTGCCATGAGCACCCCGTGCGCGGTTATAGAACTTGGCCCGTGCTGCTTTCACCATTTTTTCCCCCCGTGGTGTTGGTGGTGCGGGCCGACTTGTCCCGAATCGAGGGGGGAAATAGAGTGATACCTAAGGCCGATGCGGCACTACGGTGCTGCGGTAAGCTGAGGGCGAGCTCTTGTTGGAGACGGATAAAATTTGTCGTGTAATCTCCCGGCCATTGTGGCGTCGCTCGTTGCATGTTCATGCTTGGTGGTGTCATTACCGACCAAGTGCGCTCATGTGGTTGGCGATGTTGCGGTAAGCAAAGGGTGAGCACGTGAGTGGTGTTTGTCTTGCTACGTTAGTCAGGCTCCATGCTTAGGCATCGAACTGGCCGACGTGCAAGTATTTCATTGTGCCTAGGTAGCATATCGTGCTTGTCTAGTGCTGAGTTGTTCTTGTGCCCGATACCTCGGTTGGAATGTTTCACGAATCGGTTGCTAGTGCATCCTTCCACCATTTATGTGGCGGCAAGGTGCACATTGAAGCGGCGCTTGTTTCCTACGTCTAGTCTTTGTTGGCTGATGTGGTTTACTAGCGTTTGCTCGTGGTCTTGGATTTGGTAAATAGTATCGGCGTGGGGGGTTTCGGCCCCCGATTTGCTCGAATCGATGTCCCTTGTCCCGAATGATTGTTGTGGCGGCGTTGAATCGCGAATATTTGCTGATGGTCTCATGCTTGTTTGCAACGTCAAAAAGGAATGCTACCTGGTTGATCCTGCCATAGTCATATGCTTGTCTCAAAGATTAAGCCATGCATGTGTAAGTATGAACTAATTCAGACTGTGAAACTGCGAATGGCTCATTAAATCAGTTATAGTTTGTTTGATGGTATTTGCTACTCGGATAACCGTAGTAATTCTAGAGCTAATTACGTGCAACAAACCCCGACTTCTGGAAGGGATGCCATTTATTAGATAAAAGGTCGGCAGGCTCCGCGCGTTGCTCGAATGATTCATGATAACTCGCGGATCGCAAGGCCTTTTCGGCGGCGCATCGTTCAAATTTCTGCCCTATCAACTTTCGATGGTAGGATAGGGGCCTACTATGGTGGTGGCGGGTGGCGGAGAATTAGGGTTCGATTAGGGAGAGGAGCTGAAAGCGGCTACCACGTCCAGGAAAGGCGCGGCGCGCAAATTACCAATCGACACGGGGAGGTAGTGACAATAAATAACAATACCGGGCTCTGAGTGCAGTAATTGGAATAAGTACAATCTAAATCCCTTGCGAGGATCCATTGGAGGGCAAGTCCGGTGCCCGGCGCCGCGGTAATTCCGGCTCGATAGCGTATATTTAAGTTGTTGCGGTTAAAAAGCTCGTAGTTGGACCTTGGGATGGGTCACTTGTCCGCCTCGCGGTGTGCCTCCGGTGGGCTCGTCCCTTCTACCGGCGATGCGCTCCGGCCTTAAGCGGCGGGTCGTGCCTCCCGTCTTTGTTGCTTTGAAGAAATTAGAGTGCTCAAAGCAAGCCTACGCTCTGTATACATTAGCATGGGATAACATCATAGGATTCGGTCCTATGCATTGGCCTTGGGGATCGGAGTAATGATTAAGGGGGCGAGTCGGGGCATACGTATTTCATAGTCGAGGTGAAATTCTTGGATTTATGAAAGGCGAACAAGCGAAAGCATTTGCCAAGGATGTTTTCATTAATCAAGAGCGAAAGTTGGGGGCTCGAAGGCGATCGAGATGCCGTCCTAGTCTCGACCATAAGCGATGCCGACCGAGGATCGGCGGATGTGCTTATAGGACTCCCGGCCCTATGAGAAATCAAAGTTTTGGGTTGGGGGAGATGGTGCAAAGTTGAAGCTAAAAGGGTGACGGAAAGGGCACCACGGGAGTGGAGCCGCGGCAATTGACTAGCAGGGGAAACACGAGTCAGGACATAGTAAGGTGAGGCGAGAGCTCTTTCTTGATTCTATGGGTGGTGGTGCATGGCCGTTCTTAGTTGGTGGGGCGATTGTGCAGTTAATTAGTTGCGAGCGAGACCTCGGCCTGCTAACTAGCTACGCGGAGATCTCTCTCGCGGCCGGCTCTTAGAGGGACATGGCGGCTTAGGCCAAGGAAGTTTGAGGCAATAGCAGTGCAGTGATGCCCTTAGAGTTACGGGCGCGCGCGCTCTGCCGATGTATTCAGCGAGTCATAGCCTTGGCGGCGGGCCGGGTAATCTTTGAAATTTCATCGTGATGGGGATAGATCATTGCAATTGTTGGTCTTCAGCGAGAATTCCTAGTAAGCGCGAGTCATCGGCTCGCGTTGACTACATCCCGCCCTGTCCCCCGCCCGTCGCTCTGCCGATTGAATGGTCCGGTGAAGTGTTGGGATCGCGGTGGCGTGAGCGGTTGCCGCCGCGACATCGCGAGAAGTCACCGAACCTTATCATTTAGAGGAAGGAGAAGTCGTAACAAGGTTTAAGTAGGTGAACTGCGGAAGGATCATTATCGTAACTCGCCATGCGGAACAACCTCGAACATGTTTATTAATCTCTTGGGGCGTTTGTGGCCCTCGGGAGACAAACTCGCCTGTGTAGGGGGCCCCGACTTTAAAACAAAATCGGGCGCGGTATGCAAAGGAAGCAATAAAAGATCGAGCCGCGACCTCGAGGCAAGGACCTCGGCGTGTTGCGGTCGGTCGCTAAAATGAAATGTCGTGCGACCCGCAGCGGATATCTCGGCTCTCGCGTCGATGAAGAGCGTGGCGAAATGCGATGCTAGGTGTGGTGCGAGAATCCGTGAACCATCGAGTCTTTGAGCGCAAGTTGCGCCCGAAGCCGTTAGGCGAGGCACGTCTGCCAGGCGTCACGCACCGTCGCCCCCTCCCAGGGCAGTCTTTTGGCGGGATTGGGTGGGGCGGATATTGGCCTCCGTGCGAATCGTGCGGCCGGCCCAAATCGAGTCCCGGCTTTGTTTGCCGCGACGTTCGGTGGTTGTCGATCTTCGGTGCCTGTCGCGCGCAAAGTAGCAGGGAGGGGCCGTGAGCAAAGACCCCTAGCGGCGCTTTGATGGACCCGTTGGGGCGCCCCCGGCGCGACCCGAGTCGGGCGGGGCTACCCGCCGAGTTTAAGCATATCAATAAGCGGAGGAAAAAAACCAAGGATTCCTTAGTGCGCGAGCGCAGGAGCAGCCCGGGTTGAGAATCGGGCACCTCGGTGCTCGGGTGTAGTCCGAAGCGTCTCGGCGGCGGACCCGGGCCCAAGTCCCCGGAAGGGGCGCCGGAGAGGTGAAGGCCCGTCGTGCCCGGACCCCGTCGCACCCAGGCCCCGTCGGCGAAGTCGGGTTGTTTGGGAATGCAGCCCCAATCGGGCGGTAAATTCCGTCAAGGCTAAATATGGGCAGAGGCCGGTAGCAAACAAGTGCCGCGAGGAAAGATGAAAAGGACTTTGAAAAGAGAGTCAAAGAGTGCTTGAAATGTCGGGAGGAAGCGGATGGGGGCGGCGATGCGCCTCGGTCGGATGCGGAGCAGTGAGCCCGGTCCGCCCGATCGCTTCGGGGCGCGGACGATCCGGATTGCGCGGCGGCCCAAGCCGGGCTGTCGATATGCCAGTGGAGGCGTCGTCGTCGCGATCGTGGAAGGCGGCGCGCGCGCCGTCTCGGCGTGCTCGGCATCTGCGCGCTCCGGCGTCGGCCTGCGGGCTCCCGGTCGGCCCGTCTTGAAGCACGGACCAAAGTCGGCATGTGTGCGAGTCAGCGGGCTAGAAAACCCGTAAGGCGCAAGGAAGCCGAGTGGCGGGATCCCACTAGTGGGTTCCCGCGGCCGACCTTGATCTTCGAGAAGGGTTCGAGTAGAGCATGCTGTCGGGACCGAAAGATGGTGAACTATGCAGGCGGGGCGAAGCCGGAGAAACTCCGGTGGAGGCCCACGGCGATCTCGGCGTGCAAATCGTTCGTCGACTTGGGTATAGGGCGAAAGACTAATCGAGCCGTCTAGTAGCTGGTCCTCGAAGTTTCCCTCGGGATAGGCCGGAGCCCTGAGCGAGTTCTATCGGGTAAAGCCAATGATTAGAGGCATCAGGGCGCAGCGCCTCGGCCTATTCTCAAACTTTAAATAGGTAGGGCCAGGCGCGGCTGCTTTGTTGAGCCGCGCCACGGGATCGGGAGCTCCAAGTGGGCCATTTTGGTAAGCGAGGCGCGTGCGGGATGAGCCGGAGGCCGGGTTACGGTGCGGCTGCGCGCTAACCTAGAACCCCAAAGGGTGTTGGTCGATTAAGGCAGCGGGGCGGTGGTCATGGAAGTCGAAATCCGCTAAGGAGTGTGTAACAACTCACTGCCGAATCAACTAGCCCGAAAATGGATGGCCGAGGCGCGCGACCCTATCCGGCCGTCGGGGCAAGGGCCGAGGCCCCGATGAGTAGGAGGCGCGGCGGTCATTTGCAAAACCTAGGGCGCGAGCCGGCGGGGCGGCCGTCGGTGCAGATCTTGGTGGTAGTAGCAAATATTCAAATGAGAACTTTGAAGGCGAAGGGGGAAAGGTTCCATGTGAGCGGCACTTGCACATGGGTTAGTCGATCCTAAGAGCAGAGGGAAGCCCGTCCGAGGGCGCCAGCGCGCGAGCCGAAAGGGAATCGGGTTAAAATTCCGACCGGGGCGTGGCGGCGGCGGCAGCGTTAGGGAGTCGGAGGCGTCGGCGGGGGCCTCGGGAAGAGTTATCTTTTCATTTAACAGCCCGCCCACCACAGAAGCAGCTCGGCCGGAGGTAGGGTCAGTCAGCCGGCTGGAAGAGCACCGCCACGTCGCGCGGTGTCGGTGCGCCCGGCGGCCCTTAAAATCCGGAGGACCGAGTGCCTCACGCCCGGTCGTACTCATAGCCGCATCGGGTCTCCAAGGTGGGCGGCCTGCAGTCGATGGAACAATGTAGGCAAGGAAGTCGGCAAAATGGATCCGTAACCTCGGGAAAAGGATTGGCTCCGAGGGTGGGCACGGGGTCCTATCCCGAACCCGTCAGTCGTCGGCGGACTGCTCAGCTGCTCCGGCGGCGGGCGGGTCGCCAGCGTGCGGCGGGAGGCAGTTAGGAGCAGCTTCCCGGGGGCCTTCCCGGGCGTTGAGCGGCCAACCGGGCGAAGTGCGGACAAGGGAATCCAAATTTAATTAAAACAAAGCATTGCGATGGTCTTGCGGATGCTCACGCAATGTGATTTGCGCGGTGCTGCGAATGTCAAAGTGAAGAAATTCAACCAAGCGCGGGTAAGCGGCGGGAGTAACTATGACTCTCTTAAGGTAGCCAAATACCTCGTCATCTAATTAGTCGCGCATGAATGGATTAACGAGATTCCCCTGTCCTATCTACTATCCGGCGAAACCGACCAAGGGAGCGGGCTCGGCGAGAATCGGCGAGGGAAAGAAGACCTGTTGAGCTTGACTCTAGTCCGACTTTGTGAAATGACTTGAGAGGTGTAGTATAAGTGGGAGCCCTCGGGCGAAAGTGAAATACCACTACTTTTAACGTTATTTACTTATAAGTGAATCGGAGCGGGGCCACGCCCTGTTTTTGGACAAGGCGCGCAGGCGTGCCGATCCGGGCGGAAGACATTGTCGGGTGGGGAGTTTGGTGGGGCGGCACATCCGTTAAAAGATAGCGCAGGTGTCCTAAGATGAGCTCAGCGAGCGAAATCTCGTGTGGAACAAAAAGGGTAAAAGCTCGTTTGATTCGATTTCGGTGCGAATACGAACGTGAAAGCGTGGCCTATCGATCCTTTAGACCTTGAATTTGAAGCAGAGGTGTGGAAAAGTTACCGCGGGGATAAGCGCAGCGGCCAAGCGTTCATAGCGGCGTTGCTTTTGATCCTCCGATGTCGGCTCTTCTATCATTGTGGCGGAATTCACCAAGTGTTGGATTGTTCACCCAGCAATAGGGAGCGTGGCTGGGTTTAGGCCGTCGTGAGGCGGGTTAGTTTACCCTGCGATGGCGTGTCGCGATAGTAATTCAACCTAGTACGAGAGGAGCCGTTGATTCGCACAATTGGTCATGGCGCTCGGTTGAAAAGCCGATGCGCGAAGCTACCGTCGTTGGATTATGGCTGAAGCGCCTCTAAGTCAGAATCCGGGCTAGAAGCGCGCGCGCCCGCCGCCCGTTTGCCCGACCACCGTGGGGCCCTAGCCCCCAAAGGCGCGTGTCGCCCGGCTAAGCGTAGCGGTGGGCGAGCCGCGTTGGCGCCTTGAAGTACAATTCCTACCGGCGGCGGGTAGAATCCTTTGCGGGCGACTTAAGTGCGGGGCGGGGTATTGTAAGTGGCGAGTGGCCAAGCATTGCCACGATCCTCGAGATTGACCCTTTGTCGGCCGATTCGTCCTCCCCTCCTTCAAAGTCCTCCCTAAAATTCACATAGTTATGGAAATAGAGGTTGAGAATATCCTTCCTTAACTAAAAATTTTCTAAGTGTTGGTTGAAAATTTTCTAAGTGTTGTTTGGAAAAGCGCGCCTTCACCGGCCCGTGTTAAGCTTTAGCTCCGCCCGTGTTATGCCTTGCACCGGCCCGTTCTATGCCTTGGCCGGCCCGTGCTAAGCCTTGGCGGGCCGTGCTAAGCTTTAGAACGCCCCGTGTTATGCCTCGGCCGGCCCGTCCTATGCCTAGCACCGGCCCTTGCTAAGCCTTGCGGCCGTGCTATGCCTTAGCAAGCCGCCGACCCTTGCAAGGTTTGGCACATGGCCACGGCCGCGCAGCCAAGGCATGCTTGCATGCGCGCATGCTGCCATGCTTGCCGCCCATGCCGCCGCGCGCGCAGGGCGCGCCCTAGTGGCACATGGGCCTTGCCGCACATGCCTTGGCATTTTACGCGCGCGCTTGCCGCCACGTCCCCCGCCTTGGCCAGGGCGCGCGCATGCCGCACATGCTGCCCATGCCCGCGCGCAGCCCGGCACATGGCGCGCGCACCCTTGGCACATGGCGCGCGCAGCTGCCAGCCATGCCGCCCATGGCCGCGCGCTCGCCGCCCATGGCCGCGCGCAGCCTTGGCCGCGCGCGCAGCTGCCGCACATGCTGCCCATGGCCGCGCGCAGCCTTGCGCGCAGCATGGCGCGCGCCTTGGCCACCGCGCGCGCAGCTGCCGCACATGCCGCCCATGGCCGCGCGCAGCCTTGGCACTTGGCGCCAGCAGCCGCCGCACATGCCGCCCATGGCGCGCGCAGCTGCCGCATATTCCGCCCATGGCCGCGCACATGTGGCGCATGGCGCGCGCATGCCGCGCCCATGGCCGCGCGCAGCTGCCGAGCATCGCTGCACATGCGCGCGCAGCTGCGCAACATGCGCGCCCAGCCGCGCGCAGCCATGGCACTGGCGCGCGAAGCTGCCGCAATGCACGCCCATGGCCGCGCGCAGCCTTGGCACATGGCGCGCGCAGCTGCCGCACATGCCGCCCATGGCCGCGCGCAGCCTGGCACAGTGGCCGCGCGCAGCCTTGGCACATGGCGCGCGCAGCTGCCGCACATGCCGCCCATGGCCGCGCGCAGCCTTGGCACATGGCGCGCGCAGCTGCCGCACATGCCGCCCATGGCCGCGCGCAGCTGTCCACTTGGCAGACATGGTGCGCGCGCAGCTTGGCTCATGGGCGCGCGAGCTGCCGGGCACATTGCGCCCATGCCCGCAGCGCAGCCTGGGCACATGGCGCGCGCAGGCCACATGCCGCCCATGGCCGCGCAGCTGCCGCGCATGCCGCACATGCCGCGCGCAGCCATGCCGCCCACATGCCTGCATTTGCCTTGCATGCCATGCCGCCATGGCCGCAGCCTGCCATGTGCCGCCCTGCCTGCCATGCACGCGCCATGCCGCCATGCCATGCCATGCCATGGCGCCGCGCCAGGCTGGGCGCCATGCCGCCCATGGCGCGCGCTGGGCGCTGGGGCCATGGCCGCGGCGGCGCCATATGTGCGCGCCGCGCAGGCGGGCCGCCCATGCGCAGCCTTGCCGATGCCCAATTAGCCTGCGCATGCCCCCTTGTGCCATCCCGCATGATGCCAGCGCGCCTTGCTGCAGCTCAGCTCCGCCAGCGCGCGGCAGCCCGTGTCGTGGCATATGAAATGTGTCAAAAAATTGACTAGTGATTTGTGGAAAGGGGGTTTGCTAAAATCGACCTATTT
>CM030875.1:1678044-1685544 GCA_018132145.1 Boehmeria nivea var. tenacissima | reverse complement strand
GAGAAGTGGTAACAAGGTTTAAGTAGGTGAACTGCGGAAGGATCATTGTCGTAACCCGCCATGCGAGAACAACCCGAACATGTTTATTAATCTCTTGGCGCGTTTGGCCCCGGGAGACAAACTCGCCTGTGTAAGGGGGCCCCGACTTTAAAACAAAATCGGGCGCGGTATCGCCATGGAAGCAATAAAAGATCGAGCCGCGACCTCGGGGCAAGGACCTCGGCGTGTTGCGGTCGGTCGTCTAAAATGAAATGTCGTGCGACTCTCGGCAGCGGATATCTCGGCTCTCGCGTCGATGAAGAGCGTGGCGAAATGCGATGCTAGGGTGGTGCGGAATCCCGTGAACCATCGAGTCTTTGAGCGCAAGTTGCGCAGCCGTTAGGCGGCACGCAACAACTATAGGCGTCACGCACCGTCGCCCCCTCCCCAGGGCCAGTCTTTTGGGCGGGTTGGGTGGGGCGGATATTGGCCTCCGTGCGAATGCGTGCGGCTGGCCCAAATCGAGTCCCGGCTTTGTTTGCCGCGACGTTCGGTGGTTGTCGATCTTCGGTGCCTGTCGCGCGCAAAGTAGCAGCCAGGGGCGTGAGCAAAGACCTGCGCGCGCTTTGATGGACCCGTTGAGGCGCCCTCGGCGCGACCCGAGTCGGGCGGGGCTACCGCTGAGTTTAAGCATATCATTAAGCGGAGGAAAAAAACTACAAGGATTCCTTAGTGTGGCGGCGAGAGGAGCGGGCGGGGTTGAGAATCGGGCACCTCGGTGCTCGGAGTGTAGTCGAAGAAGCGTCTCGGCGGCGGACCGGGCCCAAGTCCCCAGGAAGGGCGCGGAGAGGAGAGAGCCCCGCCGTGCCCGGACCTGTCGCCCCAGGGCTTGTCGGCGTTGTCGGGTTGTTTGGGAATCAGCCCCATCGGGCGGTAAATTCCGTCAAGGCTAAATATGGGCAGAGGCCGGTAGCAAACAAGTCCGCCGAGGAAAGATGAAAAGGACTTTGAAAAGAGAGTCAAAGAGTGCTTGAAATTGTCGGGGGGGAAGCGGATGGGGGCGGCGATGCGCCTCGGTCGGATGCGGGCAGTGAGCCCGGTCCGCCCGATCGCCTCGGGGCGCGGACCGACGCGGTTGCGGCGGCGGCCCAAGGCCGGGCTGTCGATATGCACAGTAGGCGTCGTCGTCGCGATCGTGGAAGGCAGCGCGCGCCCGTCTCGGCGTGCTCGGCATCTGCGCGCTCCGGCGTCGGCTGCGGGCTCCCGGTCGGCCCGTCTTGAAACACGGACCAAGGAGTCGACATGTGTGCGAGTCAGCGGGCTAGAAAACCCGTAAGGCGCAAGGAAGCCGAGTGGCGGGATCCCGTGGGTTCGCGGGCCGACCGGATCTTACGAGAAGGGTTCGAGTAGAGCATGCTGTCGGGACCGAAAGATGGTGAACTATGCAGGCGGGGCGAGCGAGAGAAGCCCCGGTGGGGGCCCTCGGCGATCTCGGCGTGCAAATCGTTCGTCGACTTGGGTATAGGGGCGAAAGACTAATCGAGCCGTCTAGTAGCTGGTTCCCTCGAAGTTTCCTCGGGATAGGCTGGAGCCCACGGCGAGTTCTATCGGGTAAAGCCAATGATTAGAGGCATCAGGGCGCAGCGCCTCGGCCTATTCTCAAACTTTAAATAGGTAGGGCCGGCGCGGCTGCTTTGTTGAGCCGCGCCACGGAATCGGAGCTCCAAGTGGGCCATTTTTGGTAAGCGGGCGCGTGCGGGATGAGCCGGAGGCCGGGTTACGGTGCGGCTGCGCGCTAACCTAGAACCCCTAAGGTGTTGGTCGATTAAGGCAGCGGGGCGGTGGTCATGGAAGTCGAAATCCGCTAAGGAGTGTGTAACAACTCACTGCCGAATCAACTAGCCCCGAAAATGGATGGCGGTGCAGGCGCGCGACCTATCCGGCCGTCGGGGCAGGGGCGAGCCCCGATGAGTAGGAGGCGCGCGGCGGTCGCTGCAAAACCTAGGGCGCGAGCCCCGGGCGGAGGAGCCGTCGGTGCAGATCTTGGTGGTAGTAGCAAATATTCAAATGAGAACTTTGAAGGCCGAAGAGGGGAAAGGTTCCATGTGAGCGGCACTTGCACATGGGTTAGTCGATCCTAAGAGGCGGGGAAGCCCGTCGCGAGGCGCCAAGGCCGCGAGCCGAAAGGAATCGGGTTAAAATTCCGAGCAGGGGCGTGGCGGTGGCGGCAGCGTTAGGGAGTCGGAGGCGTCGGCGGGGGCCTCGGGAAGAGTTATCTTTCCATTTAACAGCCTGCCCACCTGAAGCAGCTCGGCGGGAGGTAGGGTCAGCGGCTGGAAGAGCCCGCGTCGTCGCGGTGTCGGTGCGCCCGGCGGCCCTTGAAAATCCGGAGGACCGAGTGCCTCCGCGCCGGTCGTACTCATAGCCGCATCAGGTCTCAAGGTGAGCAGCTCAGTCGATGGAGCAATGTAGGGCAAGGGAAGTCGGCAAAATGGATCGTAACCTCGGGGAAAGGATTGGCTCGAGGGTGGGCACGGGGTCCTATCCGAACCCGTCGGGTCGGCGGACTGCTCGAGCAGCTCACTGCTCCAGCGGCGAGGCGGGTCGCCAGCGTGCCCGGCCGGGGGGCAGTTAGGAGCGGCTGCCTTGGGGGCCTTCCCGGGCGTTGAGGGCCAGCTGGGGCTAGTGCGGACAAGGGAATCCATTGTTTAATTAAAACAAAGCATTGCGATGGTCTTGCGGATGCTCGCGCAATGTGATTTCGCCCGGTGCTACGAATGTCAAAGTGAAGAAATTCAACCAAGCGCGGGTAAGCGGCGGGAGTAACTATGACTCTCTTAAGGTAGCCAAATGCCTCGTCATCTAATTAGTAGCGCGCATGAATGGATTAGCGAGATTCCCCATTGTCCTGTCTACTATCGGCGAAACCCGGCCAAGGGAGCAGGCTCGGCGAGAATCGCGGGGAAAGAAGACCTGTTGAGCTTGACTCCAGTCCGACTTTGTGAAATGACTTGAGAGGTGTAGTATAAGTGGGAGCCCCCGGGCGAAAGTGAAATACCACTACTTTTAGCGTTATTTTACTTATTCAGTGAATCGGAGCGGGCCTTGCCCTGTTTTTGGACCAAGGCGCGCTCAGGCGTGCCGATCCGGCGGAAGACATTGTCGGGTGGGGAGTTTGGCTGGGGCGGCACATCTGTTAAAAGATAGCAGGTGTCCTAAGATGAGCTCAGCGAGCGAAATCTCGTGTGGAACAAAAAGGGTAAAAGCTCGTTTGATTCGATTTCGGTGCGAGTACGAGCGTGAAAGCGTGGCCTATCGATCCTTTAGACCTTGAATTTGAAGCTAGAGGTGTCGAAAAAGTTACCGCGGGGATAAGCGGCGTGGCGAAAGCGTTCATAAGCGGCGTTGCTTTGATCCTCCGAGTCGGCTCTTCTATCATCGAGCGAGAATTCACCAAGTGTTGGATTGTTCACCCAGCAATAGGGAGCGTGGCTGGGTTTAGGCCGTCGTGAGGCAGGTTAGTTTTACCCCTGCGATGGCGGTGTCGCGATAGTAATTCAACCTAGTGCGAGAGGAGCCGTTGATTCGCACAATTGGTCATCGCGCTGGTTGAAAAGCCGATGGCGCGAAGCTACCGTCTGTTGGATTATGGCGAAACGCCTCCAAGTCAGAATCCGGGCTAGAAGCGGCGCGCGCGGCCGCCGTTTACCCGACCCGCGGTGGGGCCCTCGGCCCCCAAAGGCGCGTGTCGCCCGGCTAAGCCAGCGCGGTGGGCGAGCCGCGTTGGCGCCAAGAAGTACAATTCCTACCGGCGGCGGGTAGAATCCTTCGCGGGCGACTTAAGTGCGCGGCGGGGTATTGTAAGTGGCGAGTGGCCTACAATGCCACGATCCTCGAATTGACCCCTTTGTCGCCGATTCGTCCCTCCCCCTCCTTCAAAGTCCCTCCCTAAAATTCACGTAGTTATGGAAATAGAGGTTGAGAATATACTTCCTTAACTAAAAATTTTCAAAGTGTTGGTTGAAAATTTTCTAAGTGTTGTTTGGAAAAGCGCGGCCTTCCTCACGCCCGTGTTAAGCTGCCCGGCCGTGTTATGCCTTGGCCGGCCCGTTCTATGCCTCGCACGGGCCGTGCTAAGCCTCGCACGGCCCGTGCTAAGCTTTAGAGCGGCCGTGTTATGCCTCGCCGGGCCGTCCATGCCGCCCGGCCCTTGCTAAGCCTCGGCGCGGCCCGTGCTCTGCCTTAGCAAAGCCCCGGCCACCCTTGCTAAGCTTTGGCACTGGCGCGCGGACGCGCCAACCGTGCCCGCGCATGCCGCCTTGGCCGCGGGGCGCGGCTTGGCCGCACATGTGGCACATGGCCGCAAGCAGCCTTGGCACAGGGCGCGCGCAGCTGCCGCACATGGCCGCGTGCAGCCTTGGCACAGGGCGCGCGCAGCTGCCGCACATGCTGCCCATGGCCGCGCGCAGCCTTGGCACATGGCCGCGCGCAGCCTTGGCACAGGGCGCGCGCAGCCTTGGCACAAGGCGCGCGCAACTGCCGCACATGCTGCCCATGGCCGCGCGCAGCCTTGGCACATGGCGCGCGCAGCTGCCGCACATGCTGCCCATGGCCGCGCGCAGCTGCCGCACATGGCGCGAGCAGACTTGGCACAGGGTGCGCGCAGATGCCGCACATGCTGCCCATTGCCGCGCGCAGCCTTGGCACATGGCGCCCGCAGCCTTCGCACACGGCGCGCGCAGCTGCCGCACATGCTGCCCATGGCTGCGCGCAGCTGCCGCACATGTGGCACATGGCCGCGCGCAGCTGCCGCGCATGTGGCACATGGCCGCGCGCAGCTGCCGCGCATGTCGCCCATGGCCGCGCGCAGCTGCCGCGCATGTGGCACATGGCCGCGCGCAGCGCCAGCACATGCCGCGCGCAGCCTTGGCACATGGCGCGCGCAGCTGCCGCTCATGCCGCCCATGGCCGCGCGCAGCCATGGCACATGCCGCGCGCAGCTGCCGCACATGCCGCCCATGGCCGCGCGCAGCTGCCGCACATGCCGGCCATGGCCGCGCGCAGCCTTGGCACATGGCGCGCGCAGCTGCCGCACATGCCGCCCATGGCCGCGCGCAGCCTTGGCACATGGCGCGCGCAGCTGCCGCACATGCCGCCCATGGCCGCGCGCAGCTGCCGCGCATGCCGCCCATGGCCGCGCGCAGCTGCCGCCATGGCGCCCATGGCCGCGCGCAGCCGCCATGCCGCCCATGCCGCGCGCAGCTGCCGCCATGCCGCCCATGGCCGCGCGCAGCCGCCGCGCATGCCGCCCATGGCGCGCGCAGCTGCCCACATGCCGCCCATGGCCGCGCCAGCTGCCGCACATGCCGCCCATGCCCGCGCATGCCGCACATGCCATGGCGCCATGCCAGCCGCCGCGTGCCGCCCATGCCGCGCCATGCCATGCCGCCCATGGCCGCGCGCGCGCCATGGCTATGCCGCCCATGCCGCGCGCAGGGCCTGCCACATGGCCGCGCCATGCGCCTTGCCGCCCATGGCGCGCGCATGCCGCCCATGCAGCCGCTAGCCTTGATTGCCGCATTGCCGCATTGCCGCGGCCGGCCCGCATGCCGCGCGCATTACCCGCCCAGCCCGCGCGCGCTGCCGCCCAGCGCAGCTCCTTGCGCAGCGCCGCCCAGCGCGCGCGGCCGTGTCGTGGCATATGAAATGTGTCAAAAAATTGACTAAGTGATTTGTGGAAAGGGGTTTGCTAAAATCGACCTATTTTGAAAATAGAGGTTCGCTAAAATTAATATAGGGATGAAAAGTGAGCTTTTTGGTGGCGGGGGTTGTGACCTTTGTGCAACCCATCGCACCACGGGTCGTTTCCTACGTGGGATGTTGGTCGAAACTTTGTTTCGAAGCTAATTGTTCCGAAAAGATTCACAAATACCTTGTAGTCGAACTTTGACAAGTGAACGATATCGAACTAGCTCGTACATGTTTGCAAGCTTCTTGATGAAAAATAATCACACAAATGTTTCCCATCAAACAAAGAGTGGTAAAACAAGAAAAAATAAAGCTGTGCACATGTTTTGCACTAAGTTGTGCACTGTGTGGGGCAAAGTGGTGCAAGGTGTGCGGCAAAATGCGGCAAAACGGCATTCACGAAAAGTTTTCCGAGCATTTTTTGTTGTTTTGGATTGGGCACGACCAAATTAATGCATATATGACTAAAGGATGAAGTGGGTTAAGTTTCATGATTTTTGGACACCAAAAAGTATTTTCCGTGAATTATTGTAATTTTAGAAGGAAAAAAATATTAAAAATATTAAAAGTGGTCAAAAAATTTTTAATTTTTTTCTGGTGATACTAGACCTTATAGAGAGCTTATATCCAAAAAATCTCGTGAAAATACCTTAAGATGAATTTTTTAGACCCCTTATGTCTCCTCGGAAAAAACCATGTTCACTGGTGGCAGAATGGAAAAAGTCAAATAAGCTCTTTAGGGGGGTAGTGCTCCTCTGCCTTGGGCATGCCTTGGGCAGGTTGGCACGCTGGTGGGCGCCCTCCTCGGCCACGCTAGGCCACGCCCCCACCCACTCCCGCCCACCTTGCGTGGGAGGGGTGGGCGGGCGTGCCGGCGACCGCCGCCGGCCCACCGCCGCCACCGCCGGCCGCCGGAGACAATTTTCCGGCGACTTTTCCGGCGTGGCGTGCCGAGCTCGCCTTTGCCTTCCCGACTCCCCCAAGGCAATGGTTGTGCTCGGCTTGGTCCCTCGGGTAGCCTCGGATTTAAAAGGGGGAGCGCTCGCGGTGTTCGACGCGGCTTGTTGCTGCCGAGAACGCCGCGGGTGTGGGTTGATGTTGGCCCGTGCTGCTTTCACCATTTTCCCCCCGTGGTGATGGTGGTGCGGGCCGACTTGTCCCGAATCGAGGGGGGAATAGGGCGATGATACCTAAGGCCGATGCGGCACTTCGGTGCTGCGGTAAGCTGAGGGCGAGCTCTTGTTGGAGACGGATTCACGGGGTGTTTGAGGCGGCTTGTTGCTGCCATGAGCACCCCGTGCGTGGGTTATAGAACGTTGGCCCGTGCTGCTTTCACCATTTTTTCCCCCCGTGGTGTTGGTGGTGCGGGCCGACTTGTCCCGAATCGAGGGGGGAAATAGAGTGATACCTAAGGCCGATGCGGCACTACGGTGCTGCGGTAAGCTGAAGGCGAGCTCTTGTTGGAGACGGATTCACGGGGTGTTTGAGGCGGCTTGTTGCTGCCATGAGCACCCCGTGCGTGGGTTATAGAACGTTGGCCCGTGCTGCTTTCACCATTTTTTCCCCCCGTGGTGTTGGTGGTGCGGGCCGACTTGTCCCGAATCGAGGGGGGAAATAGAGTGATACCTAAGGCCGATGCGGCACTTCGGTGCTGCGGTAAGCTGAAGGCGAGCTCTTGTTGGAGACGGATTCACGGGGTGTTTGAGGCGGCTTGTTGCTGCCATGAGCACCCCGTGCGTGGGTTATAGAACGTTGGCCCGTGCTGCTTTCACC